>JANHFP010007594.1:21220-34756 GCA_032468135.1 Calamaria suluensis | reverse complement strand
CTCTCTTCAGCATCAGTCCAATACAGGCACATAAATCAGGCACATGAGATGGATGTAGTAGACAGGTCACTTCCTCCCGGCAAGCAACAGGTAACAGACCATTTCTCTTGACGCTTCATTTCATATGTGGCACAATAATATGAATGGCTGGAATCACAGCTGCCACAATACGTCATTCCCTGTTAATTAAGAAAACACTCCTACACAAATGGCAATCGAAAGCCGGCTAGTGAAAACACACATAAATATATCAAACAGACAAATACATCGTGCTGGGAGACAGTTCAAGAAAATAGATATAAAGAGAAAGGGAGAGAAGGAGAGACAGTGTGAGCACTCAAATACTAGAAAGACATCATATATTCAACTGAGGCTGACACATCCCAAATTCTCTATCTTGGGAAAAAAACCATGGCCAAGATGATATTCATGGTGTTTGATTGAAATTCTACACCTTCTGTAGCACTCTGCACAAGTACAAAGACTGCTATCTGGATCACATAGATGGTAATTACACTTGCTCTGGATTCCCCTCCCCTTATGATGCTTACTATCAGAACAACTATCTCAATTTTTTTTCTTGACAGATGAGCTTCTGTTATGAATGAGGACTAGGCAGCTAGGGAAGGACCCATTATTTCAGAAACAGTGGATAGTGGCTTGGGCAATAAATAGTTTAATGATGGAAAATGCAAAGGGGCTAATCATAATGACTATTTTGATTTAATGTAGTTCTTGTTTTGATCCCAGCACACTTTTCATTCTGTTCAATTCTCTTGTTTCATGAGCGGTCCTTGGTTCGCTGATGATATTTCCTAGTTTGGGTACTGCAACATATATAAGAACATCACCAATTACAAAGAGCACCAAGGAACCCCCATTTCAACCTTAAATGGGGGTTAAATATTCTCATTTATTGGTACAGAGTGGTGCCATGGCCTAGAGGTGGAGCTCTCGCCTCCCAATCAGGAGGCTGTGGGTTGGATCCTAGGTAGAGGCAGATATTTCTCTCTCTGGGCACAATGGGAATGTATCTGTGGAACAAAACTCCTCATTGGTCTCAGGAAGGGCATCCGGCCATTAAAACACTTTGCCAGCTCCATTCAGTTGCCCAGATTCCAACACACAAGGGAATTGTGAATTGTTAAATGATGATGATGATGATTCTCCTCATTTATCTTGTTTCACTGCATCCCTCAGCCTTCCCCTCAAAGTCCAGGGTTTTCCCTGGTTCAAAAGATAAAAGATCATTTTCTATGTAGAAGCAAGTGATCCACTACTAGCTTCTAAGAAAGAAAAATGTTGTTAAGATTTTGCATTGGTGAAACTTACTAGGAATCAGCTTGTGTGTAGCCTTTGGAGGAGCACAGTGTGGGGGAGGTGTCCCCAATATTTGCAATAAACAAATGAACTTCTATATGGGCAATCTCAGGAGAATAATTTGGGGTTCCAATTTGAGTCTTGGTTATGCAAGAACCATTCAAAATTAAATCCAGACAGTTGTGAGTAAAGGAGATTTTATTTATTCCCAAGAGCAAAGAGATTTGCCTATGGGCTTAGCTACAGAGAAAACAAGGTACAAAAGGACGGGATTCTGCTAATGTTTAAGGGAAGATGGAAGAATTATAAAGATTAAAATGTATTTTGATATCAAGCATCCCATAACCCTTTCTCTCTTTCCTTCTGCATAAACATACATTTTTTTTGTCTTGAGAAGAAATTTGGATCGTACTCCTTACTCATCTTCACTCCATCCTGTGTGGTCACCTTTATTTTTTTCTACATGTATATCCCTGAGACCAAAAACCAGACTTTAAAGGATATCAAAAAAATGATGGCGGTACAGAAAAGCAAAAGGATCGTGGTCAAGACAAATAAGGCAAGAAAGAAGCCTGGCATTATCCTCTGAACTAATTTTCCGCCCCTTGCGTTTATTTATGTATTTTCTTTGAAATTAGAATTAAAAACAGAATCTTGGTTTTCTTCAACTGTCCAGTTTGATTGATCTATGGAGCATTCCTTCTGGTTCATCACCTGTAAGTTAGCTGAGATTTAGCCTAATACTTTAGCAAAGTACAGTGGTTGTCACTCCATAAGATGCACCTGACCATAGATGCACTCCAGTTTTCGGCCTCCCTGCATCCCATTTTCAGCCTCCATAAAAGTCCTGCATGAAGGCCAAAAAAGTTGCGCTTGGATGCTAAAAATTGACAGATGGAGGCCAAAAATGGCAGAAGGGTGGGGACTGGCAAGTGGATGGGGCTTTGGCAATATTCACTCCATAAGATATACAGACATTTCCATCTACTTTTGGAAGACAAAATGTGTTTCTTACAAAGCAGAAAATACAGTACACCCTCCAATTTCTGAAGAACTGACTTCCATTGCAAAGATGGCTTGCTGTTTTTTTCTCTCTCTAATTCTCAGGGAACTTTTTTAGACACTGCTATCATGTCTCCCCTAGTCCTTCTTTTCATTAAACTAGACACAGCCAATTCCTGCAACCGTTCTTCATATGTTTTATCCTCCAACCCCCTAATCATCTTTGTTGCTTTTCTCTGCACTTTCTCCAGAGTCTCCACATCTTTTCTATATCATGGTGACCAAAAATGAACGCAGTATTCCAAGTGTGGCCATACCAAGGCATTATAAAGTAGTATTAACAGTTCATGTGATCTTGATTCTATCCTTCTGTTTATGCAGCCTGGGACTGTGTTGGCTTTTTTTTGGCAGCTGCTGAACACTGATGACTCATAACTAAATGGTTCTCGAACAGCCAAGATCCCTCTCACAGTTACTACTATTGAATGATGTACCACATATACTCTTGTTGTTGTTAGTGGCAAAGTCATGTCCGACCCATGGCAACCCCATGGACAACGTTCCTCCAGGCCCTCCTGTCTTCCACCATCCTCTGGAGTCCACCCAAGTTCACACCTACTGCTTCAGTGACTCCATCCAGCCACCTCATTCTCTGTTGTCCCCTTCTTCTTTGGACCTCAGTCTTTCCCATCATTAGATTCTTCTCCAGTTAATTCTTCCTTCTCATTAGGTGGCCATTAGGCGACCATATGTATACTACTTATATTCCTCACTTTTATCAATTTTCAAATGGTAGGGAAAAGAAAAATGGAAAGGGGTGAGTCTCATAGTGCATCTTATAGACTAAAAAATACGGTATATTGACTCCTTCTCCAGAATCTATACCTCTTTTATACTGAGTATGTTTGTCCCGCATCTCCTGAGCTGAGGTAAAGATACTCTTATTTTTATGGCGAGAGAGGTGGAGATCAAGTTACGAAAAGGTAGCAACGTTTCCTAGAACTTGATCTCTTCCTTGATCTCTGACATCTTTTCTGTTGCGGTCATCTTTTGTCATGTCAATTATTGCCTTGTCTTTATGAAAACACAGATATTTTCTTTCATTTTCCCACCCGCAGAATGCCAGAAAGGCCAGCCAAGAAGGCAGCTTCCTCTTGACACACGTTGCTTTGATGCGCAACTCTTGAGGTCACAAACCACTTAACGGGTGCAGCCTATCTAGGATTCCATTTTACTCATTATCTGTGGTGGGGTTAAAAGAAGGTGAGTGACCCCCCCTTGCTATTTCAAAGGTGGGGGGCGAGTCTATTAACCTCTTGCCTTGTTTTGAGGCTAATTGGAGGAAGGAAACAATTTCTAGCCAACATTAGGAGCAACAAACGGCTTGTAATAATTATCAGGGAGCTCAGGAACAGAGCCGACACTTTGATGACTGCTAAGTAAGGACGTTGAGCATCGGTGGAAAACAGCAACAACGTGTTCCCGGTGTCCATTCTGCAACCCTCAAAAGTGATGAGGCTAACAGTTTTGGAATAAGATGGCAGGAAGGGGTGTTTTGAGTCAGTTCAACTCTTTTGAATCCAAATAACTTGGTCATACACAACATTCTCATATTAAAAATGCTACTTTCTAGAACCCGACTCAGACCCAGAATAGAATAGAATAGAATAGAATAGAATAGAATAGAATAGAATAGAATAGAATAGAATAGAATAGAATAGAATAGTTTATTGGCCAAATGTGATTGGACACACAAAGAATTTGTCTCTGGTGCATACGTTTTCATTGTGCCTACAAACAACAAAGTAATAAATCATAGATCACAAATCATAAGAATCAACAACAATTAAGAAATCATAATATACCATAGCAGAGGTAAGAAAGAGAAGAAGATGAGAAGGATGAGAAGATAACAAGAGTAAAAGCAATACAGCAAATTACATGGGCAGGAGACAGTGCTATAGGAGTTAAGTATTTAGCAGAGCAATGGCATCGGGGGAAGAAGCTATCTTTGTATCTAGATGTTTTGGAATGCAATGCCCTATAACAGCACCTTGAAAAGACAAGTCAAAACAATTTATGTCCAGAACGGGAGGGATCTGTAGAAAGACCATGTCTATCCTGATGACAAGCAATTCAGTATTTCAGAAAAGTCAAAGTGTCTTCTATGAGCCAGGGAAGAAAAGTATGCAACCTGAGTCTTTTTTCAGCTCTCCAAAGATATAGAGGATGAGTCAATCATACTATGAGTCAGTGATGCAGCAGTTTTGGCAAAGAGATGGGCAGGTGGGCAGCAAACCCATCAATTTCCAGACTCAACTCAGCTGCTCCACACCTGGACAGCTGACCACTCACCATTTTCTCACATACACTTTATGACATTGACTGGATTTAATGGCTCCAAAGCAGACAAAAAGCATCCAGTTTAATCCTGAGGATAGCAGTTTATGAAGTATAATCTGGACAGGATCCTGAATGATACATCTGTGCCTTCTGCACCAAGCTGGACTAAAGCAGCCAGGGCAATTGGTTCTTGTCTTCATAATGCAAGTTAAGGGCAATCACATTCTCTGAAATGATTAATCTTCTCCCCACCCACAAGCAAAATAATAAAAAAGAACCCTTCCAAACTGTCTGTTGGCAGCTTACCTGGCCAATGCAATAAGTACATGACAGATCCTACATGTGGAATGCCAAGTGTTTCATACTGGAATTGAATTTTTCCAACATTTTTTTTTATTTTTTACATTGCAAAAAAAAAATATATCCAAGCAAAATAAGCTTTAATGCAAAATTGCCGTGCTGATGTTGCACAACAGATTATAGCATTGTAGGACAGAAAAGCATCCGGTACTTCTATGCCTATTTGTCTTCGCATCAATATTACCACCTTTCTATCAAATTTCTTCTGATAGGTATCAGATATTCATTTCACTTGCAAAGGACAGAAAATACTTGAAACTCACAGACATTTGCTACGTTTAGAGCTAATGAGATTCATAACTGCAAACCTCATTCTTCTGATCTAGAAATCATTTCTTTGTGGCCCACTCAGTTATGACGAGGAAAAGCATGTACAATAAAACACAATTTCAAATGTTGATGCTTTATTTGCGAAAGGAGATTGTGGCTATGTTTATGCCACTCAAATCTTATACAGAAAGGTAGCTCTATCATCCCTAGGAAAAAAAAAACTCCTCTTAGCATGGCTGTAAGTAGACTTCGAATAAATATGTATGTGTGTGTTTTGCTTTCAAATTGCATCATAATCAGAGTTCTCAAAGGGGACTGATTATATGAGAACAATATAATAATATAACAGTGAAATGTCAAACATTTTAGCATGTTTGCTAAATAGTTCTTTGCTATATAACACTACTTACTTTGGAAATTAAAAAGATGGAACTAAAACATTTAGTTCTTCATCTGCAAAACCCTAATAAGATGCAAAATTCCTTCTCACCTTACATGTTGTTCAGTATCTTCACAAAATTGTTCTGGAAACTCATTCAGAATCCAAAAGACTCATCATTATATACAACTACTGTAATTCCCACAATGATTACATGAATGATTCCAGGAATTCACTCCCAGCATGTGAATTTTCTTTAAAAAGGCAATAGGGGAAGATGAGTTTCCTTCTAGTTCCACCTAGTTCAGGAAAATATTTAAATGAATTAAAGCAACAAGAAGAATAAGACCATATAACATATCCTAAATTAGATTACTTCCATTTGGTTGTATTTTTTTTCTTGGCCTCAGCTGAAGAACATTTTCAGAAGGGGAAGTTGAAATTTATAAAATATAAGGTATCAAAACCAATAGGTGATGGAAATATAAACGATTGTATACTGAATCTCAGCTGGGTGGGGAGGACAGCACAACTTCTAGGACAAAAAAGAGGGTTATGTTTCATCTCTTGGATCAACCAGTCCTCAGAAGTGTGCTATTTAACTGACAAATTCCTTTAGCTCTCCAAGGAAGTCCATGTCATGCTTCAAGAAGTATTGAGCCAAAATTGTGATGAGCAAGCAACTCTCCAAGGTTGTGAAAAGTGTAAATGTGTAGTAAATAAAGTTTCTAGCAGTAGTAATAAGAAGACAAATCTGTTGATTCTATTAATGACAATATGATTGGGAAATCATTTCCAGTTAGCTGTGATGTAGGTTAAAGCTTGATCAGTTTTATAATACATATATAAATATAGTATTGACAGAACAATAGATGTCCTATTATAACCAGATTTCTTACTTTCTTTTCAACAAGTATATTATTGAACAAAATACATCCTTCCAAATTAGCATTCAGGGTCTGACATAAATCCTTAAGGCAATGAAATTTAATTGATGTTGGAGGAAGGTGTTTTGTATTTAATTTCTTTTGTTTCTCTCATTTTTGACAATCTTACAACTTCATTTGTCACCAAATTGGTTTACCCTACTACTGGTACTGAAATGGCTTCCCTCTGTAACACACATTGTAATGTAATTGTTACGTGCTACAATGTCTTTGTGTAATTTGCTTCATAATATATTTTAACAGATACCCTCAATGAAATTGTAGAAGGAATCAGTAATTGCATGATGCTGCAAGTGACTTCTTCCTATACTCTCATTTTGACTTTCACAATGAGATTTTCTTAGGTAATGTTCCATTTAATGCTTATGTTTCTATCTTTCAACTGAATAAATTTTACAAAGAATATTTAGACCAGACTTACCCTCCTCCCACTCCCTAAAAATAAGCATGTTATATTTCAGATTTAAATGCTGAAGTATTGTGTGAAGACCCTTAAGAATGTATGTTTAAGATTATTATGTTTTAATTCTTTTTCATATCTAACTTAATTTGAAGGAGGGGAAGGTTGGTTTTTTCTGCAAAGACCACTGGCCAATGCAGGAGTGTGCAGTCAAGTTTAACAAGATATAAATACTCAATATAGACACTGGAAATATTATATATTGCAATTTAATACTGCTGTCTTAATTTTCAAGGTCTTGGAAGATATCAATATTTCTGAATATTTTCAACTTTGCACCACTTAAGATAGAATATGGAGACAGATGGATTCTTATAGATTAATAATGCATCTCTGTATTAGATAAGTGATAGATTAGGCTGTCTAATGATGGGAACATAAAAATGCTTTATACTGAGTCATTTCACTGGACCGTTAATAGCAGTATTGATAGCAATAGTTTTATTTAGTATACACTTTTGTGTAAATTCAATATGAAATCAAGAACAATCCTGCATTGGGTCTAAAAAGAATAACTGGCCAAGAGACTTATCCAAGGACCTTTTGTGGCTAAAGAGGAACAAGAGGTTGAATCTCCCAAGTCACAGTTTAACATCTAAATCACTGCACCTCATTGATAGAGAACTCAAACAGAACAACATTGATTGACAATGACTTGATAAGACCACACTTGGAAGGTGTGTATGTATGTATGTATGTATGTATGTATGTATGTATGTATGTATGTATGTATGTATGTATGTATGTATTAAACTTATACACCAACCAATTCTCTGTTACAGCAACTCTGGGGATGGGGGAGGCTTAGAGTATAATAAAAAAGTTTAAGGATAATATGAATCAATAAAACAATAAGAAATATTAAATAACAACATTTATGATTAAGAGACAGCTACCCAACTTTATTTGAGGATTGAACTTGAATTGTTTATACATGCACAGCTACAGTAGAATCACAGTTTTAGTGAATTGTATTACCATTTAAATAGTAAATTAAATATTTTTTGTCCAAATGTTCTGGAAAGTAATAGATGTACTAGGATGTTAGTGCCAGGTCTGACCATTTTTTTCAGGCCAAGTAAATACCACAATCCTCAAAGTATAGTTTTTATGTTGAATTCATCCACTTATTCCTGGCCAGCATAAGACTCAGCATAAGCCCCCATATCCAATTGCATTTTACTTATATGTAATCAGTGTATTTTGTAATTTTCCCTTCTGAATAAAGGGAAATTGCCACTCCGCGGTAAGTTTTGCTACTACTCAGTGCCTTAAACATGCCATTACTTCTGCTTCAGTTTCAGAATACAGGAAACTGGCTTTCATCAAGCAAATATTTCCATTACTTCTTGGACAGATACTTTCATGTCATATTATGTGTTACCAAAAGTATCTGAGATTCCAGGAATTAAACCTGAGTTTTCCTATATGACTGAAAAGAATGTGAACTGTCTTTTAGTTCATGCTCCTAGGTGCCATCACATTTTCCACTATCACAGGGGTCGGCAACCTTAAACACTAAAAAAACCACCAAGGTCCTAACTGGAAGCCCCCCATTCAATTCTGGAGCCAACCGGAAATCCAGTTCCCCCACCATAGAGTCTCCTCCTAGAGCAGCAGCATTTTTCCTTTTACTGACTGGCAACAGGAAGCTGCAGCAGAGGGATGAAAGAGCCACATGCAGCTCCAAAGCTACGGGTTGCCAACCCCTGCACTATCCCATTCACGTTAAAATACATAGCATCCCCAAGACCAATCTCTGGGCTTAAACAGAAGAACTGGCTCTAAAATTTACCAAAAGAGCGGATTATAGCCTGAGACTTCCTACTTCTAATCTGACTTCTCTCTGGAGATGGAGCACACAGAATTTTCATTTCTTGCACCTATAGTGAATTAAAGAGAATGATAAAATATTTTATCTTTTGTATTGAGAAAACATATATTTTAGTAATTTGTATAAAAAAACAAAAAACTAACTCACATATTCACATTGCTGTTAAAGAATTTATGTATCCTATTTACCCTACCCTTGTGGAAAAATTATAAAACCAATAAAACTTTTTTTATATAAAAAGGATTGAAATAACTAGAATTGTTCTAAAATATTTGATTCAGGGGAGGGGAGTGCTCCCAGGTCCTCCTTTCACTTCAAGCTTGCAAGTTCTGCATTTTTAAGCAAATTAACTTGTTCTTCACCGTTTGGATGAAAATAGAATTAGCCTGTTTTTTGCATCCCTCCCACGAAAACTGAGGTGTAGTTTGCTGGTAAAATAATGCATCAATGTGCATGTTTTGTATTTGAAGTTCAATTACATATCATCAGGTTTTATGAAAAAGAAATCTACAGAAATAGTGAAAACATTACATTTTGTTAAATCACAATTTGACACCAATACAGAACAACAGAAAAGATTGATAAATACAACTAAGTAATACAGACTGGAACCAGATTGTATGATCACTCCCTCAGGCCACAAAGTTTCTCACAGCAGCCCTGAAAATTCCATCATTCACTCACAGAAGTTGGAACCTCAAAGAATCAGAATAGACTAAAATGGCATTACCTCAAAATAAAACATGGTAGGATGTAGTTTATGTTATCTGGGTTTCTCCTTCAATTAACAACATCTTCAGGAAATAAATATTAGCAATATTTATTTAGAGTACCCACACAGAAGTATTTGTATGGTGCTTTCCTGAAAAATTACAGAGTAAGCTCTGTTATTGTTGTTAATTGAGAAGTCATGTCCAACCCACTGCGACCCCACGGACAATGTTCCTCCAGGCCTTCCTGTCCTCCACCATCTTCTGGAGTCCACCTAAGCCCACACCTACTGCTTCAGTTACTTCATCCAACCATTCCATTTTCTGTCGTCCCCTTATTCTTTTGCCCTCAATCTTTCCCAGCATTAGGTTCTTCCCCAATAAGTCCTTCCTTCTCATTAGGAGGCCAAAGTATTTGAGTTTCATCTTCAGGATCTGGCCTTCCAAAGAGCAGTCAGGATTGATCTCCTCTAGGACTGACCTGTTGGATCGCCTTGAAGTCCAAGGAATTGCAGGAGTCTAAAGCTCTGTACAAGGGGAAAAAGAATTGCCCCAAACTCCTAACATACCCTTTTCCTTTCCCGGGTTGTCTTTTATTCAAAATGGTAGTTGTTTGGGGATGTTTTGTGAGCATTTAGACAACTTGGTATTCTCTCTGCTCCTTCGCTTTACAACAATACACCATGAATGGGCACTGGGATTTTCCATGTTTCTGAAGCAGCCTGGCCTGATGATTAGAATGGATGCCCAACATCAGAATTTAACTTTCTTGGCAGAATTCTATGGAGAAGGCTTTTTGCCACCTGCCTCTACAAGGTCCAACTTGGACTCATCAGTAACTGCTCACAAAAGACAAAGGGGAAATATTAATTAATTAATTAATTAATGACACAAAAGCAGAACAATCTCTACCTATGAAATATTGTCTGCTGTCAGTACAAAGAAGTAATATTTGGAAACCTATTAAAGGAAACGGGGATCTCAGCTTCTGACAAAAGGAGAAAGATGATTGAAAAAAATCCCACATCTCTGAGCTCTTCTAAGATAACTTCTTCGCTTTGAAAGAATATTTCACAAGACATTTTATTCTTTAGAAGATGCCAATAATACCCCACCAACCTTCACCAACCAAAAATACAAGACTTGGCACTTTAATAAAACAGGAAAACAAAAAATACTTAATCTTCTTAACTGGTAAATCTTTTAGCCAGGCATCACATTGTTGCTGTATAATAAAAGGGATTGCTTTGCAGTAATTTGGGCAGTTAAGAATTCTGTGCATGCTCAAAATCATGACATTTCAAGGACAATAAAGTTGGCTGGCTGTTAGCCCTTGGCTGTACAAAATAGGAGGGGGGGAGCTGGTTTTAGCAGCTAGTTATTCAGACCGCATTATAAAACACATTTCCAAATAGAGAATGTATATTGCTGCTTCTCCAAAAGATGCAGATATTTTTAATTTAGCATATTAACAGGAAATATTTAACAAAGGTCAGTGGAAGCAAGGCACTTTCTATATATTACATTAT
Source organism: Calamaria suluensis (assembly GCA_032468135.1). Classification (NCBI taxonomy): domain Eukaryota; kingdom Metazoa; phylum Chordata; class Lepidosauria; order Squamata; family Calamariidae; genus Calamaria; species Calamaria suluensis. The sequence continues at coordinate 23,602 of JANHFP010007594.1, read as the reverse complement.
GACTGTTCTGAATGTGACATCAAAGAACACGGGACAAAAGATACTCATGCAGAAGCATAATCATACTTTTCGACGAAGCAGAAATTTGCATGAAAAATGTGCTTCCATGACTTGGGTTGTGTGCCTACAGAACACAAGCAATCCGAAAGAGAGTTAAAGTTGACGGAGCCATGTTTTCATGAGAAGGGCACCAACAGAATGGCTCTTCCTGAAGTTCAGAAGCCACAATGACTTCTGGATTACATCAGAGGTGTCAAAATTGCATCATCACTTCTGCGTCCCATGACTTTTTTTACCCTTCAGTAAACTGGGCGGGGCCACCACATGATGCAAACAGCCCATGGGCCATAAGTTTGACATCCCCAAATTACATAAAGTTCTTCACCATCAGCAGAAGGTCATGAAGAAAAGAGAGGGAGGATCTGAGTGAGGTCTTTCTTTTGCTTCCTGATATTCCCTGTTTTATATCTGACGCTGCCATCTTTCTCCCATCTCACCAAGCAGCCCATAACAGATGGTATTCACCAGAAAAGTGATTTGTTAGATTGAAAGACGCAGCAATTGTGCTACTTCTTGTCCAATCTTGTCCCTTTCCTCCATACAGCACACTGTAAATGCAAAATATATATTAAAATGTGATTGGGTTTTGATCATGAACTCACAGCTGCCATCTTGACTTTCTGACATATACAGTATATAGCCATGGTGGCAAACCTATGGCAGGGGTGCCACAGGTTGCCCGTGGAGCCATATTGGTGGGCACGCGAGCGTTACCGTAGTTCAGCTCTGATGCGCATGCAGGTGCTGGCCAACTGATTTTCAGGCCTTCCAGGCCAACCAGAAGTCGGCAAAGAGGCTGTTTCCAGCCTCTGGAGGGCCTGGTGGTGTGGGAAAGGCCCATTTTTCATGCTCCCAAAGGCTCCAGAGCCTTTCTAGGGAGGGTGGGACGAATTGAATTATGGGTATGGGCACATGGACATGCAACCCCCCTGGGCACCCCACACTTTTGGCACGCAACGGCAAAAAGGTTAGTCATCACTGATATATAGGGATACCCACGTAAGATCAACTTCACCAAAGTGACATCTATTATGTTTGCAACTCCCAATGTGTTGAGTCCCATTTTGCCTGCTCTTGTGTGTTGTTTTTTTTTTAAAAAAGCCTTTTTCATATAAGCTTTGGTGTGTGGGGGAAATAACTCTATAAAGGCCGATGTCTCCCATCTTCTTTTGCTCAAGTATATCTAAATCCAGCATTTTGAGGGAAAGGCTGAAATGGAAACATAATGGGGTTTTATTACCTTTCAGTCCCCTGAGGATGACAACTGTGGAACTAGGACACACAGCCATTCTCTTAATTAAATTTCAGTGTGGCTGAATGAATAGCTGAAGCTAGATTAAATAATAGATATTCAGTCTACTATTTCACATACGACATTCTTTTAACTCAACAGGATTCCCCTGACTTGGAAAGAATTAATTGCACGTCCTGTTTTTTTCCTTTAGGCACATCAAGGACAATGCTGGGGTTGGTGTTTTTTCAGGCAGCAAAGCATATAAATAAAAAAAAACAGGTGAGGAAATTTTTGTCCAAAAGTGTTTGGCCTTTCTTGAGCTTGAAGGTTAATAAATTACAAAATGATTGCTGCAAAAAATAAAAAACCCAAAAAAAACAATTGAAGCCAGTCCATCGGGATTCTCATTTTGTCTCTCACTAGAAGCAGTTAACTGACAGCCGTTCCTTCAGTTCTCATTTTGAGAAGGCACCCAATTTCATTGACTTGATTTGCCACATAACCGTTGATCCCTTATGGTTCTTGTTGACTAGGTTTTTATAAAAATGAAAGTTATCAGCAGTAAACTTGACCTGCTGATCCTCGGGATTTATTTATTTATTTGTGGAAAGAGGCAGACAGTCAAGGGAAATTAAAGTGAAGCAGCTGATGTTTTGTCTAATAATACAGCACCAATAAGAATTTTCATACACACACACAATGAAACCCTAAAGGGCAAAATAGATTTATAACAACTTTCAAAACTTGGAGAAGGCATATCTTACTTAAATAGTAAAAAGATTACAGAGAACCAAAGCTAATAAAGTTTTCCAACCATTCAGGGAAAGACAGGAAGACAAAATAACTTTTACTGAAGAAATTTCACTTCCTGCACTGACTGCTCATCTGCACATCTCCTTACTCTGAAGCCAATCAGAGAGAGAAAAAGAAATGAGAGAATGTCGTATACAGATTTTATTTTATTTTATTTATTTTGTCAACAAGTACAAGTATAAACATAGACTTTGGCACAAAAATGGCACAATTAAAGATATAAATAGGCAAAACATAGCCATAAACACATGGGATGATTACAAATAGATGGGGAC
>JANHFP010007593.1:455824-466183 GCA_032468135.1 Calamaria suluensis | reverse complement strand
CCTGTGCATGAACCCCCCACTTGTACCCCATCCCTCACACATACACCTGTGGCCCACTTGTGTGCGCAACCCCCCCATATGCGTGTCAGAGACCTGAGGACAGCGGGACAGCGGGAGGTGTGTGTGCAAGCAGGGCGGAGCTGAGCTGGGTCAATGGCTTGTGTGCCTACGGAGAGGACACTGTGTGCCACCTCTGGCACACATGCCATAAGTTTGCCATTCCGGAATTAGATCAACAATTTTTATTGCTGAGTAAGTGCAAATAGGCTTTACACCTTTTGAATTTCAGTTGTAACTTCAGAACTCCTTATCATTTCATCATTTGAATGAAAGCGCTGGATCCCGCCAATTCCTCTGAAAATAGCCCTGCTTTAGGTCACTCTCTAGAGCACCCTGTAGAAAACAACTCTTCTGTTTTTGTTATTCCTTAGCCAAAATAAGATTACAGGATCAGGTGGTTCATACCTCAAGGTTCATACCTAGGACCCATGTACTTTTCCTATATGATCAAATTCTATGAATACATTACGCAATATAAAACAGTACGATGTGAGTTTGGTTGTGACTTAGAAGCAAATAAATTAATTAGTCATTATTCGGGCATCGGCAGAATAACTTATTGGGGCAAACTGCTGCAAACCATTTGTATTTCGTTCAGATCCTGAGAAACAAAATCAACTTAGGGAATAGATATAGTAAGTATCTAGAAAGCACATAGTAAGCAGTTTACACAGTAGTGAGTTTGCACAGTGCACATAAATTAAATACTGCACATTGAATAAAACAATCACTTATATTTCCCTCCCTCCCTCTATTTCTTTCCGATATTTGCATGCTGTTAGCACCTCCACACAATCATGCACTTAACACACATCCATTGAGAAAAGAGCCAGAGAAAAAGAAAGCAACCTCCTCCCTCTGACATGATATTGATTTCGTAGTTAACTGTTGCATTTGTTAAGCTGATGGGGGTGAACTGATAGTAACAATTAAATACGATTGAGCTTAGAATGCCTAATTTTTACAGAAAGCCAGATTTTGGAATGAGCTTACTGTCTGTCTATGCCGTGCTGCAAATAATTCTGTGGAATCCAATTTTGATCCCTTTCTACCATGCCAGTAAGGGATGATTTCAATTCTGCAGTTCTACTGGCCCACTTTGTTTTCTCTTTCTGCTATTAAATCTTTTTCGACACGTTCTTTTCTAATGTCTGGCTATTTACAGCTGGCAGAGGATGGCCAGTACCTTCTCTTCCCTGCTGTGTTGCACTATCCATCCCTATGCTTCATGCACTTCTCGACAAAGCTTTTCCACCATGCATCTTTCTGGCCTGTCTACGTTTGAAAAGAGACAGCTTAGCCAGTCAACACTACCATAGCTGGAGACAACCTGTGGCGTCCCCAAGGATGACAGATGGAAAGACCCACAGTCGCCAGAGACCAAGTAGCAGCTGCCCTTTGCCAATCAAGGGGAAGACAGCAGGGGTAAGTCTTCCTAAGTCAAACAGGCTAAGACCTTATCGGGTCAGTACACAGGTGTACTACTCCCTGCAGAGAAGAACAAAGCTTCCTTTAGCTGGCCAGTAAATGATGGAAGTGTCATCTTTTAAGCAAAGAGGAGCTTCACTTTAGTGCCTGCCTTGTTTGCTTCTTCATATTTTCCCCACCCCTACGCTGAACAAACATTTCCTTGAAATGGATGCTGATTTTTCTTTATTTATCCACTTTTGGTCTTCATGTATATTATTGACTCCTTTTATTTTTATCATTTTTGCCCCTCTCCCTGAACTATCATGAATCCTGCATCCTTTGACAAGAGGGCTATACTTTTTGAAAGGAATAGCTTAAAAGAAATACAATTAATATAAACTAGGTGGAATAGATCCAGGGATGAAGAAATTAGCAAGTGGGAATTGCCCCTTATCACTCAGGTCATTGCCAAGCTAGGTAACCTCTCTTCTCACCTCAGTCATTAAATTGATATTGCAAAAACTGGATTCTCAAGTTGGAAATATAAAACTCGTAGGAAGGATGATTACAGAATCATTTTTTGTTCCTGAAATGACTCGCTATTCTTGATGAGATCAGAAAACAAATCTTTATCATATAAAGAAAAGAAAAGGCTGTTCCTTAGGCATTCTATCTTCTAATATTTGATTATTGTTATAGCCATGTTCCCACTTTTTCCAATGGCACCCTTAGGTTTTAATGTTGCTAAGGTGAAAATGTATGTATGCATTTAAGAGAAATCAACATGAAAGTGAGAATGTAAGAGCTTCTATTCAAAATAAATCTTAAGGAAACCATTCATAATATGACTCCACTGGACAGAGATGTACTTTCTAATCTAGTTACAGTAGGTTAATGAAATGCCTGCAAGAAAACAAGCAAGTTCCGAGAGCAGCCAGAACTCCTCATTTCAACCCTGAATTATAAATATCCTCCTTTATTGGTACTTTCTAATCTTTTCTTAATTTTTTTACATTTTCCAACATTAAGAATCACTAAACCTGGTTTAATTGTTCCAGAGAAAATCATAGCACGAGACTCTTAAATGAAATATCATGGATAGATTTCATTTGATAGCTAAGTCAATAACACAGCTCATTATTTTGTTAATAATTTATTGCATAATATCTTCTCAAACACTAACATATATTTTTATATTTTTTATTATTAAGATTTAAGAAAGTTTATCATTATTAGTTACTAGTTAATCAATGCTTAAACTGTTAGAGAGTCAAAGAGATCAGGGGATTGCTTTTAAGTAAACATTGATGTTTCTATAACCATAACATAATTCTATAATATGCCCAAGATATTCATCCATTAATTCCAAATATCACAGGAGACCATCTTCTCTGACTAGAGGGCATTGATATATCACCATCCTATGTGCACAAATTGCCTAAAATAGAATCAGCACATGATCATTTTATTTTGGTTTTTGTTTTACATAATCATACTTGTTATATAAAGAAATAGAAACCTTAGCGTCTCAGAATGCAATTCACAAGCAGTTAGGCATTCAAAGCTATGCTTTTCATAGTTATAACTATGATTGTGAAATATGAACCATAACAAATACTGAACTAAGAAAAATGGATATCTTTTAAAAATGGTGCCAGAGGAAATTATTGAGGATGTTTTACCATAAGAGGAACAGACCTTTCAATATTAGATGAAGTAGAATTGAATACATCACTAAAGGCATTAATAATTAAGCTAAAAGTTAAATATTTTAAAAATGTAATAAGAGCAGAAGAGAAGAGGAGGAAGAAAACTTATTGTTTGGAATAACTGAATGCAAACAAAAAGAAGCTGAGAGAAAGCAATACAATTAGAAAATAGCAGGAATGATCCAAGGATGAGCCATGAGTTTCCAAAAACTGAAACAGCTAGCAACTATTAGATAGTCCTCACAAAATGATGTTCATCAAATTACAAATTGTTGAAAAAACTTGTGAAACACAACTTCTGTTAATTCCAATAAGATCTTTGTTTGCTATAGGACTTCAGTCTAAATAATTCAGATGGAACAAATGGACTTCAGCTATTTTACACTATTGATTTTATGTGATAGTTGGGTTGGCCTACATTTGGATGTTCTTACTTATTTACTTTGTTTATTGAACTAATTGTCTGAAAGCGTCAAACCAGATATTGGGAATGATGCAGTTGGAAAGCCTCACATATGAAAGACAAATCAATTAAATTCCATTTCCAATTGTGATGAATATAAGATAATCCAAGAAAAAAAGATTGAAAAAAATTATTGTACACACTGAAGGACTTGTAACTAAAACCAACGTAATTAAAGCTGCTGTCTTAAGAATGAAGAGAATGGAGCTATCTAGCTAATTTCAATGCCCTTGGGGTTATATTATTGATCCTTGAATGATGATGAAAATGCAAAATGAACATTCTTGGGTTGTCTCTAGAAACATTAAACCATCCTGGATTAGTTCTGCCCAGAAATCGCAGGTTCATAGCTGGCTTTCCCCCTTTCTTCTATCACCTTTTATTTATTTATTTATTATTTCAATTTATATACCGCCCCATCTCCGAAGACTCGAGGCGGTTGAAAGCAAATTAAAACACATAATTTTACCTTGCTGAAAACATTTAGTCATCTTTCCACATGGTTTATCCCTCCACTATATTCTTTGGGTTGCTTCTATATGATTCACAGACAGTTTAAACTGAAAGAAAGAGGTTACTAACCAAATGTGAATCTCTTCCTATAATATACTCTTAATTTTGGTGGGAAGAACACAAGATTGAAAGCAGCATAAGCAGTTTGTCCAGGTAGTGACAAATTGTATTGTTATATTTTTTTCAGTGGCTCGACTCTAATGTAGAAATATGGAAAATATCCTAAGAAGAGAAAAATGTTTTATAAGGCTCTACCATATTGATGTCGAGACAATGGTAACAATCCTACAGTGAGTCCTGTTGGTTGTAATTTTGAATAGAGGCCATGGTGGATCCTGTTAGCAGATCTGCCTTTCACATTACTTGGTAAATATTGCTGCATTTTTTTCTTAAGATGGGCTCTGTTTCTATTTGGTTGTACATCTGGAATTTGTGACAAAGCCATTTCTAACACAGATAATTTTCATGAGTAACATTTGTGATCCAATTTTAAATGGTCTACTTTTAAAGCAGAATTCTATAAACAGACTCATATATTCCTGAGTCTGAAACTTAGTACTAAACATTACTTTAGATTACGAAAAATACACCTGTAATTCAGGGGTGGGATTCACATGTCTTTGCTACTGGTTCACTCATGTGTATGCCATATCTGTCACGTGCAGAAGCTTCTGCGCATGCACAGATCATACTTGATGATGTCCAGGCGGGTGGGTGGAGCCTCCCGCTACCACTGCTACTGGTTCACCTGAACCAGGGCGAACCAGTAGCAACCCACCACTGCTGTAATTGCATGAAGAAATGCACACTGTACTAAAAGGTTTGAAATGTTTATTTCCTATAAATATCTGTATGGTGAAGTAGGTAAAATGTTAAACTGTAATTCTCAACTTCTATTTTTTTAGCCTACTAACTAAGGTTTTTAATAGTAGCTAGGCAAAGACCCTTTTGTTGATTTCTGTGCAATTCTCACTTTGTTAGTGTCTTCGGAAGAAGGACAGTTCACCTGCGCATCTCCTCACTTACTTTTGTGCTGTTTGTTGTCCCTGGAGCAATGGTTCTGAAACAAATTCCCACAGTGCTATCCTCCTCTTCTCAACTTGTAATGAACCTGTATCTCTGCTGAGATAAAAGGCTGTCGAGACAGATGGGAGATTGGCTTTATTATAATGATCAGGGGAAAAAGAGTCCTTCAGATTTATTTATTTGATTCCTCCCCCACTTTTCATGTGTCATCTCTCTAAAGGGCCCCAGCCTTGTCATATGTTCCTGCAGGGTCTCCTGAGACTAAACCTAATGATTTTAAGACATAACACTCTTAGTGTGGCATATTAACTTCAGCTAACAAAGTAGAGTGGATTTTAACCCTACTTACACCTTTCATTGCAGAGTTCATTGACAAGGCTTACAATATAGTTCTTCTATATTAATTTCATCTGTACAGTAAAAACAATCTCCCTTTAATGAATTTTTCTTTGTATATGAAATTTCTGAAAGTCTGACAGAAGTTTTGTTTTGCTTCAAGCCCATGGACTCTGCTGGAGTAAGATTTTTCCAACAAAAATTGACCTGACTACTCCCACAGAGTTTTCTTCCTGAAGACAGCCTGGGATTTAAAATGTATGCTAAGAAATCTATTGCTTTTATCTCCTGGCCAACATTCATGAGATAACAAATCCCTCAAAATAAAACTGATTCACATATAACACTTTTTCACAGCTATGCCTTTACTTTGCCAACATCTTATTATCTTAAAACGCATAAGAACGTAATCTGGGGGAAGAGGATAATGCAATAATTTCCTTCAGATTTTTGGTTAAGTTCTATGGAGTTAAATGTTACATGCAAAAATCTAAACTCAGTGAAACAAATTGTTGCAGGATCCAGTCTGAGTTGGTTACTAGGACCAGAGGTTTTGTCTTCTGAGCTTTTGGACTCTTACTGGAGCCTGTGATGACCCAACTCAAAGCAATTAACAACCCAAAAACAGGAACTTAAAAAACAAACTGTCTTTATTACCAAAAGCCCAACTTTCTTCTTTTTTCAGAAGTTAGTTTATTTTTTCAAAAGCAAAAGTAAATCCTTGCCAAAAAAAACTATGGCTGCAGTCCAAAGGTAATTACTGAGTTATCAAGAATTAAAAACTTGGATAAGAGACTTTTTACTTACAGAGACAAGAACATGAGATGCTGGACTTGGTAAATTCACTTCTTTGACTCTAGCGTTGTTGATTACAACCAGCTGGCTTTTAAAGGGTTCCACTCAGCTACGTTCCTTCCTTCACTTACTCTTGAGTAGCCTTTCCTCCAGAGCTGGTTTGTCTCTGCATCTCTGCCGTGGGTCAGTTGGGGACGCTGTTCCCAAGTCCTCCTCTGAAGTTTCCTTCTCTGACTTCACCCCTCTCTCACTCAATGCCAACCTCCCCCTCACTGTTCTCTGCCAGCTGTTTCTCCTCGACCTCCGAGTCAGACACTGGCAGAGGCATGACAGAGCCCATATGTGGCAGGATCAAATATGAGTCGGTCATATTCAGGGACACATGCAGGGAACTTCTCCCTAGATGGACTCCAGCACGAGTCCGAAAGCTCAGAAGACAAAACCACTAGTCCTGGTGACTGACCATGCAACATTATCCTGGGACACATACATTCACCTTCATTCATGAAACAGATTGTATTCAGTTCTACAAACAGAAGTCTCCCAGGATAGAGTTGGGCCTTAGAAAATAGACTTACGTTTTGAGTTTTAAGCTTTGAGGTACCTGAAATAGTCAAAGAAAGCATTTTCTTTGGTTGATTAGCCAAATCAATTGTTCACACTACTAATCTTATTGAAGTTTGTGTGATTTGCACTTTTCTTAACGATTTTAGCACATAACCCAGGATTTATGCTAATGACAAGGACCTTCCTGACGTAAATCTTTATTGCTATTAGAATTTATCTTACAGCATGAACATACAGTACCAATCCTGTTGCATGTTCATTTTATTAGAAAAGTTTTCAGTTCGAAGTCATTTAAAGTAATTTAATTGTTAAATGTTAATTAAAGTGTATCGAGTAATAGATTTTTGTCTTAGCACAGGCAAAGCTCTAATGCATCCTTCAATAATATGAGTTGAAAATATAGTATAATTGGCGAAGTGAATTCATACTTTGGAAGACGTGAGAATGGCACGCAGTCTGCTTTCTAGTCAACATTATTTCATGCCCCTTTAGCACAAGATGTAACTATTAAAATGACTTTTTGATATGATCAAATATTTAAGCTGCATTATAAGAAAAATATTCTGAGTTAAAAATTCTTTTGTGAGTTATTAGCCAACTGGGGATAATGGTGATTTCACTTCAGGCTGTTATTTAAATCCTAAACCTTAGTTAGGATTTCTTAATTGACTTTGATCTTAACTTTTTAAAACAGCCTGCCTTGAATCTTCTAAATGTAGCACAGTCAAGAGAGCAACAATAGCAATATATCAAAGTTGAAAACAACCAAAAGATATAATCTAAGGGGCTAGATAAAATTGAAGAGTATCTGTTCATGGCTGGTTAGTCTTGATAGCTGCTACCTCCAGAATCAAAGACAGTACTTCTTGAGTAGCAGTTACCAGGAAAACGAAGGGAGATGGAAGCTAACACTCTTTTGTGAGTTTTCTTGATGCATCTGGTCCAGTTGTGGGACTAAATGGAACTTTATCCAGATCCCGTGCCAGTTCTAAAATTAAGCAGATTTATTTGAATAAATTTTCCTCTTTCCTGTCCTGTCATCTTTCCTGTCCTCTAACGTCTCCACTCCATTCTTATATCACCCATCTCACTGATACAGTGTATTACAGTACAATAATCAGTAAAAAGTACTAGAAAATAAAATTATACAAATTGAATAGAAAAGCTAAAATCCCAAATGATGAGTGGACTGGGGCTGGGGTGGGATCTTCTCTACCTGGTGAGCCACTCCCAACATAGCAGGCCACTCTGGGGGCCTCAGGCCAAGCAGCAGAACCAGGAATGTGGGGAATGTGAATGCTCATCTCTAATGGGAGAATAATCCAGAGGCTGTGGCCACAGGAGAAAAGCCTGTTCTCATGGGCCCTGCCAGACAATATTATTTGGCTGATGGCACGTGAAGTAAGCCCTTTCTGCTAGAGCAATTGGGGTGGGCTGGTCCTATTGAGTTGAGATGATTTCTCAAGTACACTGGACACATGCTATACAAGGCTTTAAAGGTAATGTCTAACCCTTTGAATTGAACCCAAAACCAAACTGGCAGCCATTGCCACTTGCATTACAGTGGTGTCACACCTGCTACTCAAGGGGCCTCCAGATTTATCCATCCCACTGCATTCTGTACCAGTTGTAGCTTCCAAATACTCTTCAAGCATTGTTGTAATTCAACAGGGAGATGAACAGGGCATAACTGACTGTGTGCAGAGCCTCACAATTCAGAATAGGATACAACTGGCACACAACATGAAGTTGTGGAAGGCTTCTCTAGGCAGACAGTTACCTGCTTTTTAAGCAGGAGTCACAAGTCCATGATTATGTATCAGGTCTACCTAGGGAAATCCTCTTCTCAGTGAATGACCTAGTATAGGATCTCTGACAAATGATCTCCAGTTTCATTGAAATAGCCAATTTCTTGTTATAATTTAGATTCTGGGATCTTGTTAATACGTTCCAAGATCCACAAGCTTGTTAAACATCTCTTCTATTTTCTCTTTCAAACCACTGACAAAAATGTTGAATAGCACAACACCTAGAAGAGAACTTATTCTAGAAGTTCTCTACTTCATTCTTTTTTCCATGCTGAAATTGGACCATTAATGAATGCTTTTTGGATGCAGTCATTCAGCCAATCCTGAATCCAACTGTATGATACAAGCAATATGCTACCATTTACGAAGGGGTTATGATCGTTGTTAAGGTCCAGCTACCCTATATATCTATCATTTCCATGACCACCAAAGTTTTGAAAACCTTTCACATTATAAACCCAAAACTGACAGGTATGAGACAGTAGTGGGTTTCATTTATCTTTCCTACCAGTTCAGAACTGGGAGTGTGTGAGTGTATGTGCTTTGCTCATGCACAGTACTTCTGTGCATGTGCAGAGTGTCTGTGATCATGTCCGAGTGGATGGGCGGAACCTCCTGCCACCACTGATAATGGTTCACCTGAACCAGGGTGAACCAGTAGAAACCCACCACTGTTCTGCCAGATATCGTTTGTTGAATTGTCCTGCTTCCTCTTTTTGGAAATAGAGATGACATACGCACTCATCCAGTCTTTTGGAAGTTCTCAAAAACCATTCAGAAGGCTGCTAAAATCAACCTTTGCTTGCTCAAAGGTTGTAATCTATTTGGCTGCAGAGACATGAATTCATATAAATTAGCTAAATTCTCTGTCTCCTGTTCTATTCTCAGCTGTACTTCCTCCATTCTCCTAGTGATATAACAATAACCAGGTAAGGCACCATTTCTTTTCAACATCACCCATTACTAAATATCCAGCTTCTACATGATTATTTTCTTGGCTTGTCCCCACCCCTATTGTCCTACCCTCATTGTTTGTGTGTTTTTGATATTTTTTGCAATTCTCGTTCTTAATTCATCGTTAGCTTCATCTCCTCTTATAGAATTCCTATAGTTACTACTGTTTCTGGAGACTACATTGTATTCTTCTTTAGTTATATTCCATTCTCCAGGTTTCCTTGGTAACTCTAAGCATCGGTCTTCCAAGTCACTCGATAATTTAAAATTTTAAAAAAGCTTGCTCTCAGGTCTCAGTATTCTGGATCTGAAGAACAAACATTTGGTCACTTATTTTAATTCTGTATATTTAGCAGACCTTGGAGATGCAGCCAAGAAGATCTGTTCCAAGTGTACACTTCGTGTACTGGGCACAAAATTTCTGGCTAGCAGGACTGTTAGCTTTTGACAGTACTTTCTTAACTTGGTCAAAGAATAAGTAAGCAGATTTTACAAAACAATGGTAGTATTGCTTATTATGCAAGTATTCTCTTTATAATTTCAATTATTATTTCATACTAGGGAAGATATTCATTCTAAATAGATTTATAATATCAAGGATATGGCTATTAATAATAATAACCTTTATTGTCACTGCACAACATATGTACAATGAGATTGGTGGAGCTTCCTAAGTACCCCACCCAACCCCCCCAAAAAACACAGTACAACTCACAGT
>JANHFP010007593.1:380775-395310 GCA_032468135.1 Calamaria suluensis | reverse complement strand
TTGATTAGTTTCCACCCATTGCTTCTTGTTCTGCCCTCTGGTGCTTTGGTGAACAGCCTGACTCCCTCTTCTTTGTGAGATACCGGAACACTGCTATCATGTCTCCCCTAGTCCTTCTTTTCATCAAACTAGACATACCCAGTTCCTGCAGCCGTTCTTCATATGTTTTACTCTCCAGTCCCCTAATCATCTTTGTTGCTCTTCTCGGCACTCGTTCCAAAGTATCCACATACATATGTCTGCATTTTTCTTCATTGGGTTATTTGCAGATGCCCCTGGTAATTATTCTAAGGTTGACGCACAACTCTTTCTCATTCTATGCATACTCGAAAATATAGAGTAATAAAATGTTAGGTTTATCTGATTAAAGACAAATAAATTGAAAAACCTAAGTAATGCACAGTCAGTTTTTTCTAACAAAGCATTTTATAGAAAGTATAATTAATGGTAAAATTATAATTAATTGTAAGTCATTCTGAAAGCCTTCTTGACTAAACAGCAAAGTGAAGTATTTTACTTACCAGCTAAATAAGACAACATGTAGTTCCCTGATGGTGTTTTTTTTCTGATAAAGTTTTCCAGTTTCTCACATTCCCAATTTCTCATCAAGACATGATGATCTTTTAGTCACATAAACCCAATTGCTGCATATATAATGAATTTTGATTCTGTCTATCACCACATCATGGATACTGTAAGCAACTTTCTGCATTTTTTTATAAACACGCCTTATCTCCAAATAAATAACAATTAATAAGTTTATAATCTGTTACCTGGATAAAAAAGCAAAGGCAGAAGTTCTCTCTAGCCATCTAATCACCATATCAATGACACATGCCACAACAGAGAAGCACTAGTTTATTTGATTGATCATGCTAGATAAACTCCAAATAACAGAGAAATTAACAAATGCTTGACATTTGCTCAACATCTATTATTCTGACACTGCTTTCAGAATTTCAAAGCCTGGGAGGATGCTTAATCAACATTCATATTCCCCAGTGAGCTACAGGCACCATATTGCGCCCCGCCTTAGTACTGATGAAAGCTGCATATTGGCCATTTCCAAAGTGTTCTGGGACTCTACACAGGGCCCCTTCTCTCTCTTGTTCCTGTTCTGCAGTTTTCTTTTAAACACTTCCAAGACAAAAGCATCTGCCAGGTTTTTTTCCCCTCCCTCCCTCTGGGGATGTATGCAAAATGAATTTAACAGTTTTAAGGCCAGAGAAGCCCTCACATCTAAATTCATTCATAGGACAGAAAAGGGCCTAAGAGGCCTCTCTAGGGACAAAAAACCCTGCTGAATTTTTTCCCCGACAACACTGGGAGCTTTATAAATTTTAAGTCCAGACAATTTCCAATTCAAATGCCCAGTATAGCATGACCTTTGTCAGATCTAAGAGCCCTAGATGCACCCACTTTTTTATTATTCTAACCAGCACAGACATTAGACAGAGCACTACTGCTAAGCAAGAGGCTCAATATTTGCATGCTCTTCCATTGTGAAAATTTAACACTGACAGCACTGTGTCGAATTCTTTTCCCTTTAGAACTTTAACTCCATAGGAGGGGCCTGGTTGACAGATGACTCTCCAACATATGTGTTATGTACACTGCACAGCTGAGGAACCTTAAATCAATGTCATAGTATTTCAGAGATGACCTACATATACCTTTATGCCCATTATTGGGGAAGGGGGGGGAAACAGGAATCACCCTACTTTTTTAAGAAGGAAAGCCAAAAATGAATAATTTATACTCGTTAAACAGCAAACAAAGCTGTTTCACGGAAGCAGTATAAATGTTCCGCACAAAATAATTTATCAGACATGACATGTTGCACATCATATTGTATTATTTAATATGCTCACTAAAATTTTATAGATCAGACTCAATTCCTAAAAGAATGCATACAACCCTAGAAATATTTCTTTATCATCCATAATTTATTTTGATTATCTTTTACAGCTGCAGGATAAAATAGAACTTGCAAAATTACAGGATTATAGTTTACACAGCCATTGTATCATATACTAAACATAACAAATGTCTCTACGTCTGGTAGTTCTCCACCCCCCTCCCTACATTTACCATTCAATTCATACTGAACAATAAGCTCTTAATCTGATGCTATTCAGAAAGAGCTTAACAATAAATACTGTAGCTTTAACAAAAAGTTCAGCTTTTAGCCTGATCCTGTATATGTTTATTTGGAGGCAAATCCTCCTAAATTAAATTTACTCATTGGGAAACTGCACATAATTCAAGCTTTGATCAAGCTGTTACAATACAATATGGTATGAATCAGCAGTGTCTTTATTCTGTTGCAGTCCACATCATATCCTATCCCCACCCATAAGAAAGGGTTAATCAGCCCTGAGAATCACCTCTGCATAGCATAGGGCTAAAGAGGAAGAAAGCATTACAAAATAGCAAAATAGCAAAACAAACCCACCATAAATCAAGTATAAACTATGAAACTATAAATCAGTCAATCAATCATCACATACAAATTCTGCTATCATTCCAAGTGAATGGAATGCCTCAGCTACCTAAGGCTCCTTGAAATGTTTTTAAAACTTCATAAATGTCAGTAGGAAGGATGCAAATTTTCTGGAGGAAGAGAGGCAGTTCTGCAGAAAATGCTCATCAATTTGTCCTTTTCTGCTACATCATTTGGGATTCTCAGGAACCTTTCCTCTGCAGGCAAGTAGTCTTGGAGATATCCAGGCTCCAAATCATATAGTAACTTTAAATGCAACAACCAGCATTTAAGGAACAGAGTGACAATCAAAAGAAGACACTGTACAGATTGTGGCATGGAGAAAGCTGAGAAGATGGTTGCACTACATGTAGTATTAATAATATTTATATACTTTTAGAAGTAATATTTCAATTGAATTTCAGAACATTATTGAGACTTCACCTGAATACCATGGAAACCCTTTGAAATTCAAGGGTTATACAAACTGAAGAAGCATCTTAGAAGCGAAACAAAAACCAGAAAGCCTAGTTGCTTCTTGAAAAAGCACCTTTGGGACAAGGATTATAACAGCTGATCTGGGAATAGAACAGATAATATCAGTAGAAAAGATGGGACATAAGCGCATATGTAGACTCCACCTTGTAGAATCAGGCTCGGAGGTAGCAAAAGATTGCCAGAAGCCAATCAAACAGTGAATTTATGTCAGAGTTTAAAATGGAGTCCCTTACTATCATACGATATAATAATCAACATAGTCATCCCCAAACATTTTTGCAGTGTTACTTGATTTCTAGAAAATTATTGGTCAATAAAATTGGTGAAAATCAATTTAAGGACAAATGGTATGCATCTCAGAAGTGATATGAAGAAACAAAGATAATAGATTATTGTGGGGGAGTGAGGGAAACTAGGAAACAGTTTGTCTCTTCCATTACATTATTGAGAATTGTTCTGGGTGGAGAAGAGCATATAGGGATTAGATAGAAATGTAAACAGCTTAGTTGCTGTAATGAAATTGTTCAGCTCTGAAAAGAATTAAAATGGTTATGAATGAACACATATGTTAAGAGAATCAAAAGCAGCTTACTAAAGCAAATATGTAGGCCTAAAAAGTGCTGCTTCAAAAAAAAGTACTTCATATACTCTACCGTTAACTGCCAAATATCTACTTTGAAAGCTATGTACATCCATAATATTTCAATGGACTCTCTTGATGAAATGCAAGCAAGTTGGAGAATCGTAATGTGGATCTATATATGGTGTAGATTCCACAAAGAAGCATAAAGGATTTTTTTTCTTGGCATCTTGGCTGGTAACATATTGCAATGATGTATTTTGCTTGACATTTTTATGCAAGAAAATAGGAGGAGGAATTATATATCAATAATACTTTGTTGTCATAATCAAGCATGACTATCTTGTACTGTTGTCTAGATCAGGGGTGGGAAAACTTTTTGACTCATGGGCTGCAGAGGGTTCTAAAATTTGACAGAAGGGCCAGACCAGAAGTAGATGGATGGAGTGTTTTAGTAATTCACCTCCATAAGAGGTAAAATTACATGGGATATTCCACTGATCATTTGCATTGTTAATGCACAGTGTCAATGTGTTAATGCAAATGGTAAGCAACCAGTGTTAATGACTCTGATTGCTGACCATTTGCATTAACAGTGGTCAGTGACACAGCCAACCCCACCCCCATACGCCCCGAAACGCAATCCAACCCACAACTCCCCCCCGCTCAAAAAAAACAAACAATCCTTCCTCTGTTCAAGGATGTTGCCTCTGCCTTTGGTAGGTCACAGGGGAAAGTGAACGTCAGCGACTGGGCATGCACACTTCGGTCCTGGTCATGAGTGCACTGCCCTCCCCGCTCCCATGAGGTTGTTGATTGTTGTGGCTTGCTTATTAGCCGCACCCCGCGCCGCCAGCACAGCGCCAACCGGTGCATGGTGCTCTCAAAATAAGGAGCAGAGCAAGCCGCAGGAACGCACAGCAGGGCCGGATTACCGACAGACAGGGCCGAATCTGGGGCCCCTTCTGTACGAGTACAAGATGGCATCGGAGGGGAGCAGATTAAAAGGCCTAACAGACCGCATATGACCCCCGGGCCTTAGTTTGCCCACCCCTGGTCTAGATGAATGTAATAGGCTGGATTCAAATTTGTATTTTACTAAAATGGAAAGACTCTGCATTGTTGACTTCTGGGTTAGGAAATGAATAAATAAGATATTTATGAGGCTGTAGTCTCTTTGAAGGAGCAGATTCATAACTTTGGAATTATTTCTATTATATATTTATCCTGAATTTCCAGGATTACAGGAGTTTCTACTGCAGTTTAGCTACAGTAATTTCACATTTAAATTACAATACATTATATTGTTTTCTTCTGATGATGATATTGAAAGTGCAAGTCATAATTCAGGAGCAATACCACATTGTCAAAACAAATATTGATATAACACTAATTGTAAAAACCTGTGCTAACTTTTTATCCAAGTTCAACGTGTTTAGAATAGCATCTGAACGTCTAAGTGATAGAGTAGTTTGATACTGAAAATAGCATCTCCTGCTATACACTTGATTCCTGTTGACCCATCTTATTGATCATCAGACAGCTAGAAGTGCAATTTAATAAACAAACATTCTACCATCTATAAAACTAAATGAAACTTAACAAAAGAGAAATTCAACTATATTTAACACAGACAGACATAAATTCCTGTTACTGATAAATTTTCATTTGCCACAGATTGAAGAATCAGTATGAATACTAGGAAGTTGTCTTAAAAGGTGAAATATTGCTTATTATATGTAGGTTTCATTTATCTACTCATAACAGTTGCTTCTTTACTCTATCAAAAGAAACATTATTTATTTTATGAGTTTTTTCCCTAATCCTTATTTTGCTTTAGAAGAATAAATTATTAACAGTTGGGAAAAATGCAGAGTTTCATTTCCACTTTGCTTCATGTTTAGAAAAGAAAGTGGTAAATGGTTTGGTATGCACTCATGACTTACACTGAGGAGCAGGGAAATGTTCATGTGAAAGCACCAGGATTAAGCATTCTTTGATTTTAGCAGAATCCTTTTATTTCTAGCAGATTCTTAACTTACTAATACATGCCATTAAAATACTGGTACTTTAAAGGAAGCTTTAGTTTGACAAACAACCTATAAAACAATCCAGGTTTTGATTTAAATTGACTAGAGAGAGTTTTTGTTCACACTTATATAATGCTTAATCATGGTTTTCTATTATATTTTATTATTACATGTTATTCAGGTTTCATTACAATATAGATAGGTTCAGTTTAAAAAAACAATATGAATACAATCTTTAAAATTGAGTGTGTTATTTAGTGAAAAGGTGATTAAAAAAAACTATTACAAAAAAAACACTGTCAAACATGAGAGCATATGTAACTTTCATTTTATTTAGTGATGTAATAAGCTTGGGGACATATATCAGGACCAAGAGAGTCATGGTCATTAATTTAGGCAATAAATCACACACCTTGCCAACAATGACAGCAAACAGATGCTAACAAGGAAATGTATTATTTAATACTGCCATGTATTATAAAAATGAAGGTGTTTTTATAACCAGTCTTAAATTTTTATAATAATATGCATTTAGAGTATTACTGTTTTGACACACATAAGAATCAAATTTATGGGTCCATTCTGCAAATGCATGCTGTTTTGGAAGCATAGAAAGTATCAGAGCTTCTTTGAAATAAAAAAAGGAAAAGAAAGCTTTAAAATTATATAATTTTAAAAATACATTAACTTACTACTGTACTCTACTTTTGTAGTCTGTTTAGCCAGGATTGTGACTTATTAGGGAATTGTATCTATATTTAAGACTAATGTTTCCTGAGAGAAAGTCTGAATACCATATATTCTGAATAAATTCTCAAACAAGTAAAGATTAAAAAGCTTTGTCACATACTATGAATGTACTTTTAAAAAATTCTTATGAAAGATGTTCATTTATATAATAACTTATTTGTTTAAATGCAGTCCTTACTGTTCTCTCATTTTGTTGTATGTATTTGTCTTAAAAAATTAGTAATTCTACTGATTTCCATGGAGCCAATTAATAGGCACATTTAGGACTAATTTAGGCCCCCAATATTGACATTTTTGAAGGCAAATGTATTGATGTAAACAAAGCTCTTTTATACTTAAGTAATGAAAAAGTTGTTTTTTTAAAGAAACTGAAACACATTCATATCTTTTTAGTAGTGAATTCGTGTATTTTGGCAAATTGAAATGGCAAGAATAGAATGACCCTGCTTTTCTCAGCATATCTCTCACACCTGATTATGACTCTGCAGTATCTAGTACACTGAACCTATTATGCCATACATCATATTATTTATAGTTTCTATTGTTTAACAAGTTAATCCTATGCACAGGTTTTTGTTTATGAATTTATTTAACTTCAACTTGTAATAAGCTCTGCCAGCTCTTTCTTGGAAATGCTATAGTCAGTCTTCTGAAACACTTGAGGAAGCAGCGATCAGAAAAGGGGAAACGAAATTTTCTTCATTAAATCTACTGAAGCAGATATTAAAAATGCATTTAATATACTGGGGATAGTTGGTGGGCATCAGAGAGTGTGACAGGCCAGTTACTGATGAGCTTCCGTCAGGCGGCCTTCTCAGCAGGATTCTGTGTCTAAGGCTGCTGCTGAAGGACAGCAATATCTTCCCTTGTGTGTAAGCTCTATTCATCTCCCAAGTATTTACTAAATCACAGACCTCTGCACACAAACTCAGCATTTCAGTGTATGCTAACAAATGATGAATGGTCCAGTCAATTCGTTATGTCTTGAAAGCGTGATTTCCTGCCATTCCAGTCATCAAATCTCTAGAGCTTTCAGAGCTGATCAGTCTTGGAGAATATATTTTGCAGGCTCTATTATGAGCCTAGGTTGTTTCTATTAAAATCTCTAACTTTTTCCCAATGGCAGGGAAGGATGAAGAATGGGGAAAAAAAACATTGGCTCTGTATTTAAAGGACTCAGTGTTCTATTAGATCTTCAAAGTCCTTTAAAACTGAAATGTTCATACACTAGGTTTAACTAAAAAAACCAAATATTTTGCTAAAGTAAATCTTTAGATAACAACATTACTTTCATGAAACTGAAATATTTTGTTGCTGTTGCAAAAAACAAGTAGAAAGGCTTTCTACTACAGATGAAACAGCCATTTGATATTTAAAAATGTAACTAAAATAGGTATCTCATTGCTCTCTTACTCATTCTGAAACTTTTTTAAAAAATCAATAAAATTATATTAATATTATTCCTGTATAGCAATGTGTCTTCATAAATCCAAGTCCACAAGTTACAAGATGTATACTTTTGATCACTTTTTAAATTATTTTATAATAAAAGCATACAAATATAGTCAACTTTTCTTCACAATGAACATAATTGCCTATTGCTTTTCTATTAGGTGTAAGTAAATTTTATCATAAGTGTAAAACAACTGGTAACAGACATTATTCAGGAAACTACAATTAGTTATTTTTTTAACTTGTTTTTGCTTGCGAACTTATTAGATAGGCCCCAATCAAGATTACTAAAACTTTTCCCTGGTTTTGCCCTGTTGTTCAACTCAACCTTGACCTGAAAATTAAACTCACTTTTACTGCACACAAAGGTCATCTGTATTAGGTCAACATTTAAAGTCCCTTGTCAACCAAGGTTGATATATTCCAACCTTTCCTACTCTAATGCATCAAATTTTTCATGGTGAGGTCATATGCAGCAGACAGTGTATTCAGCAATTTATTGCACCATTGTAATTTAGCACAGAATATGATTGTCCAAAAAGCTGCCTCATGAATAATTTTTTTACCCCAATATGCTAAATCCCATTACCCTGTAAAGCTAACAAATCTGGTCCTGCATAGAAACCCCATAAATAGTTGTCCCTGAGATATAATGCAAAATTGGAACATAATGAAGCCATATTAGAGAAAAAGTATTTTAAAACTGCAGCAGCCAAGAACCAATAATCATATGTGGAGAGTATTAAATCTCAACTACTGAGCCCTTTAAAATCTGAAGGCATTTATTTATGACCTGAGATCAAGGTTGTTTGAAGTTGAATTATATGAAACAATAATTAGTAGGATGGCCTTATAATATGAGTATATAATATATGAATAGAAAAAGCCATACATGGTGAAAAGTACTGCAGTTGAACAGAAATATCTATCTAAAATAATAGTTTTAGATTTCTGAATAGAATCAAGGAAATTTGGGTTCAAGCTTTGTCTAGATTCTAGAATATTAAATTGTCTGGCTTTTGGCCGGCTTTCAGTCTGCTATGTTACAGCAAAGAGGATAAAATTATGAGAAATTCAGGTATGCTTCCTTAAATTACTACAGTAAATACTTTCCTTTAAGACAATTTTCTGCTTTTAATACAAATAATATGTCAGAGAGAATGTGAAAGTAACAACTTGTCCAGCTAGGTGGAAAATATAAGGAGAGTAACCTCTTTAGAATAAAACTACCTCACTGTCTCTGTACTTACATATTATTCAGAATCATAGTACTCTTTGCAAGACCAGAACTGCCTGGATTCCTCCCTAGCTGAAAGGAACTATGGATGTAATAACCGTTGCATTGTAGTAACTGGCTGTTACATGTTTTAATATTAGTACTTGTTGGTGTAATTGTTTTCATTTTTACTTTTAAAATTGTTCACTACTGTATATGTATTTCCTATCTGCCATAATGATCAGAGTCTATCTCAGGTGATACATGGCTCCAGACATGCAAGCCATAGTCCATTGCTGGGAATCTGAGAGGAGAAAACCTTTCTTCTGTAACCTGGACGGATAAATCTCTGTCCAATATGAAGTTCCACATTTGGCCCCTATTATGTGGGCTTCCACAGGATTAAGTTCTCATTCTATTTTTTTTAATCTCTACATGAGGTCACTTGATGAAGTCATCCAGTGTCATGAGGTGAGGTACCATCAATATGATGAATTCCAGCTGGTGAATTAAGCAATGCTGTTGATGTCCTGTCTGTGTTTGGAGGCTGTGGAGGTTTCGATAGGGAACAATAGACTTTGGCTCAAGAATTGAGCAGATTTGGGCTTGGGGATTCCAGAATCTTGAAAATTACCATCATTGGTATTGGATAGGGTGGGTACTATCCTGAGTAGATCTTGAACACAATCTGGGGGTCTTTTTGAACTCACAATTCCTGCTCAACTCACTTTGCTCACTTCAGAAATTATAGTATTTCCTAACTCTTTTTATAGAGATAAATCTTTGGAAAGGTGATATTGGCATATCAACATGGTTTTTTTTAAAGTAATCTTTTACTATAACAAAAACAGCACTGACAATTAGTACAATATAGTTGTAAAGGGAACTGTGGCAATTATTGGAGATGCATAAAAATGTAACCAGTTTAAAGGTCACTACTCAATTGACGGAAATGCTACTTCTTTCTACTTCCACATGTCAGCAACGTCTACCTTTCCAAAAACTCATCTCTGAAACCAGTTTAGGATATTGACTAGCATTCTGGTCCAACTACACCATTACCTATATTCTCATACATTTCTTAATTTTGTTAAGGTAGATGTAATCATACGTTAATGTAAAAAATATCAGGTTATGGTACAGTAAAGTTGGCGCTGCTGCTGACACAGGAGAAAATGGAAGTGTAATATACCTTCAGATTTCTTTAAAACCTTGAGATTTTGGAATTGGTGTGGAAGAATACAACAGCATCTCTAATGGACCGCTTGCAGCCTTATTTATTAGCCTTCATAATATATCTGTGCTAGAGATAAAGTTTACAATTTGGTTCAAACTATTTATATAAATATTTTATTTAAACTGTATATGAAAAACTGGTAGTGCAATATACATTTAAGCTGACTGTAATGTTTTCAAGCATATACTGATAAGGATCATGTTCTACACTTGCAGTCCATTTGCCAGCTTAGCTTAATGTAGCTTGAAGAACAAGTCACATTCTACCTATTAGTTTTTCCTATAAATGTTATTGGAAAAACAAACTGTGTAAAACACCTTTCATAAATGACATTCAATATAAATATTAGTAAGTACAATATTACTTCTTTTAAAGAGTTAGTCCTTTTGCTGAATTTGCTCAGGTAGAGTGAAAGAGATATTCTGCATCTTACTATCATTTAAAATAGTGAACTACAATAAATGATGTTTGAAATTTTGGTAATTTGTAAAGTGGTTTATATTGAGGTATAAGAGGATTCTAGAACTTTTTCAAGAATTCAGGAAAAAATGTTGCATAAATTTGCATCAGTGGCCATGAAGTGGCAAAAGAAAGCCACCGAATCATAGTACACAACTAGTGTGAGTCTTGCACTAGGTTCAGGATGTTAACTCTAACATTTAAAGTCCTACATGGCTTGCTCCATATGTACTTGCAGGAAAACCTTCTCCTTGTAGAATTGAATTATTCAGCATGTGTTCTCTGGAAAAACCTATTAGTTGTTCCAATTATCAAGAGGTAAAGAGGTAGAGAATCAGTACTTTCTGTTATCAGTTCTTGCATTTTGGAGCAACCTTATCCTTTAAGCCAGGCATAACCAACTCTGAAAGTCTTCCAGAAGTTAGTGAAAACTGATGGATCCAGAGGACATCTGCATAGTGATGTTGATACCATTTGGTTTTGCAGTATGGGTTTTATGATTATGTGGTATGAATTTTAGGAGATCATGGTATTATTTCGTTTCTATTTTTGTTTTTACTTGGGAGTCAGTGTAGATTTACAATGGCATATAAATCAGATATCAATCTGTCAGAAGGTTGGAAATTCTACTAGAGCAGATTTGGTAGTACATAAGGAACTGAATAGAACAGTGCAAGATCGCAGGTAAATTACTTTCTAAGGCACCCAGGGTAGCATTTAAATCACTTGTTAAGCCATCTGTACAACTTCCACTCGTGGATATCCCCTCAGGAGACTGCACATAAAACTAACTACAAGAAAACCACCTTATGCTGGAACTGATCATTTGGTTCAATATTCTGAACACTGATTGACAACAACCCTCCAAGATTTTAGGAGAGGTCATTTTTCAAAACTGGAGCCTTGCAGTACATGAAAGTGTATGGCTTTTGAACTATTGCCAAGTGTCTGATACAACACTATCAATTATGCACTGATTTTATTATTACGAGTAGCTTTACATTAATAAATTTGATTAAAAATCCTTTTTTCATAAGCCCCTACAGGCCAGAATGAAGAAAATAAAGATTTACTTAGTCATAGCAAACCGCAAAGCAAAGATATATTACAAAGATTGTTTGTAATACAAAACATTTAAGGTTGCAATTCACTTGCACTTAACTAAATGAGACTTGTATTTGAGGAAACATGTTTAAGATAGCATTTTAAGAATTCTATATCCATGATACATTTGTCCACACTATTCTAGAAAAAATGGTTTATTGTGTTTCAGGGCACTAAAATGCTAATTTTTAACATAAAACTGTCTCCAAATGTGGCTAATATTAAATATTACATACACATTTCATCTTCCTAGTATTATTTTTATGTTTCCATTATTTTTGAAGAAGGCTTTGCCTGACACCTTTTACATAGTTCTCTCTGACAGTGTAAATATTGGTATCAGTTTCATCTCATCTGGACCTAAAAAAAAGTTCTGCCTATTCTGAATTGTCCCAAGAAGCTTCAAGATTAATTTGATTTAAAAGGCTTTAGAAACTTTCAAAGGAGAGTTGGTGGTTTCAGGCCATTTCCTAATGGACGGGTGCATCTGTCATAAAACCATCAGGATTTCTACCATTATTGGTAATTTCTCATCCACACACAATATTTTCATTTTAGAGTCTAGGCATATTGACAGAAAGATATATTCTAGACAGAACAATAAATTTCCACAAATGATACAATTATGTATACTCAGAAAATATAAGAAATAATGGTTATTTCATTCATGGAGTAGTTCTATCTAGTAAATTAATAAGTTCAAATACAAAATATTTTATCTAATTTTTTTTAAAAAAATAGAAAAATATTAGCAGAATGCAAACTGGGAAATTATTCTAATATATAAGATAATACAAAACAATTCTTTTGTAAGAAAAACTGTTCTTTAGGAAAGGTCATCTTCAATGATTTATTTTCTATTATGAAATTAAATAGAAAATATTCCCTATATGGTAACATCCAAGAGATAAAAAGTTGCAGATATAGTGTATTAATATTAAGCTAATTTACAGAGCTTGAAACTTTCAACTAAATAATAATCCTTCACATTTTATTCATTATTCTTTTATATTAAAAGCAATCACATGCCATTTATATTTGGAGAAACAAGTACGGTACCTGCTAAAATTGGATTGAAAATTTTGTTTAATATTTCTCAGTTTTATATTGGTAATCCAGCATGCCCAGGTAACACTTTTAATTTAAGACTATTTAAAACAATAACAAAATGCACATAATATTTTTCATTCTAGAAAAACAACTTTTTAAGGGAAAAAAAGATCACACAAGTATTTACTTGGGTGGTTGTTGCTTAAATTTCCTGCTCAAAAACCTTTCAAAGTTATGACAGTACTGAAAATAACTTTATGACTGGTTCTCATACTTAAAACATACCCTTTGATGCTTTAGAAGGGACTCAGCTTACAAATACCCTATTTTTGAAATTCCCATGAAGAATATATTTATTTTCTGTAATTTTCAATATTACACATGTGAGCCTGGCTATACCGGTAACTATAATAGTGCCAAAGCTAAGAAAAGAGCTCAGTTATTGTACAATAAATACAAAGACTGTCTTTTAATAATTATATGCCACCTACTTACAGAAAGAAGGGTATCCATATAAATGTTATGAATAAATGAATTTATTGTAAAAATAATATTCATGTTTTGTGGTTTATTGTATTCCTTGATTCAGCCAAAGGCTGAATAGGTGTGAGGCAAATCAAATCACTCTTCCACTTAAATAAAAGTATATTGATAAAT
Source organism: Calamaria suluensis (assembly GCA_032468135.1). NCBI lineage: Eukaryota > Metazoa > Chordata > Lepidosauria > Squamata > Calamariidae > Calamaria > Calamaria suluensis. Next base: position 381,795 of record JANHFP010007593.1, on the reverse strand, counting down.
GACTCACAAGGGTATGCCAGTATATCCATGGTCTTCCATAACACCTCAGCAGTGCCCCAGGCTGATAGTATCCATGCCACGCTGCATTGAGACAGTAATTGCTGCAAAAGGGGCCGAAACCAAGTACTGAGTACACATGCATGCTTTCAGAGGTTTGATATTGCTCTATGTACAATTTTATAGATTTCATGTAGTATTCTAATTTTCTGAGATTTTGAATTTGGGGTTTTCATGACTAGTAAGCCATAATCATCAAAATTATGACAAATCAAGGCTTACACTATCTTGCTTTGCATGTAATGAATCTATCTCACCTTTTAAATCGCATTACTGAAATAAATGAACTTTTGCATGATATTCTAATTTTTCGAGTTTCACCACTATAGGCATCCAGTTCTGGAGGAAAAAATTATTTAAAAGATTTATGTGCCCATGTTAAGCATCTCTAAGCAGCTCACAACAGTACAAATTAGAAAACAGTATAGTGCCTAAAATAAACAAAGGGAATAACTGTAATAGGGATAAACAAACATACGCCATAATGCAGTAAATGTATACCAGAGATTAATTTGTCAACCTGTAGTGGAGCATTGCAGTTCAAGAAAACATGTATACAGGAATCTTTTAAAGGACTGAAAGTTCACTAAAATTGAAATTATAAAAGTTCAACTACATTTAAACTACTATAAAGCAGTTTTAAAAATGTAGTTATATTCTATGGAGAACCAAACTTAGTACGAAGTGATAGATCATGTGCTATCAAGTTGATTTTGACTCTTAGTGACTACATAGATCAGGGCTCCCCAAACTTGGCAGCTTTAAGACTTGTAGACTTCAGCTCCCAGAATTCTCCAGCCAGCTACAGTATGTTGAAGTCCACAAGTCTTAAACTTGCCATGTTTGGACACCCCTGTCTTAAGGAAACTGATCTTCTGATAACATGTCTGAAATAATCACTTAAACCTAATCATTTGATCTAAGTAAAAATTCTGATTGTTATTTTCTCCATGATTTTCCCTT
>JANHFP010007593.1:337257-348441 GCA_032468135.1 Calamaria suluensis | reverse complement strand
GGGCAACTAGAACTGACCAAGTCTGTTTGTAAAAAAATCTTCAATCAGTTCTTATTTGAATTGGCATCAGTGCTGCTGTTGATCTTACTTGGAAGAAGAACTTGGCTCAAAATGTGAAAGGTCTGTACTGATTTTTACAAGCTCTTGTATCACAAATCCTGTAATCTGCCAAGAGGAAAGCATTCATAGTTTCTACACAGAGAGGCTTGAGCAGCTGATGCAAAGTTCTCATTCCAGATGTGTTGAAAAGTTTTCTGCAGCTGATAGAAATAGTTCAGTCTGGCCATATGGTTGAGGCCTCAGGGCTGTAAATGATATTTACAGGACTAAAAAAATGCAGGAAACATTGTTTCTATCTAAATAAAACCAGTTTTACAGTAATCTGTGGAGGCCACATTCATTCTCGGGTTGCAATTACAAAAAGTGACCTACTTCAACCCTTTAGAGTCTTCTAAAAGTTGTGAATCCATATTGCTCAACTTTCTGTTTGCATATGGCCTTTGGCACACCACTCTGTTGATCCCACCCCAGCTCATAATTCTGGTAACAAGAGCCTGATTGGCCATCTGTCATCAATCACTACAAGAATACATTGCTTACCATGCTCAACTAGCTTTTGTTTTATAATTATGGGCCAGTTTCATGTAATTTTTAAGGTAGTCATAGCATACAAACAGAGGGAAATAATACAGAGAAAACTAGTGCATACTTTGAGTGGTGCTATAATAAAAAGTCTGCTTTTTTCAAACCTGAATCATTCTTAGAAGTCAGCATGCCTACATTATAACTAGACATCATTCTTAATTCATCTCAGGAGCAATATTTCTGTAGATTGCAATTAACTTTAATAAAAGTTTCCAGAATTTGAGTCTCCATTTAGCAAATCTCTAAATGTTAGGGTGGATATTAAAGAGGGAATCTGTTGAAATATATCCTCATGATATATCTAGAACAGTGGTGAAATCCAATTCTTTTTACTACCGGTTCTGGGGGTGTGGCTTGGTGGGGGTGACTTGGTGGGCACAGCAGGGGAAGGATATTGCAAAATCTCCATTCCCACACCACTCTGCGGCCAGCCAGAGGTGGTATATGCCTGTTCTCGAAACTACTCAAAATTTCCACTACTGGGTCTCCAGAACCTATCAGAACCTGCTAGATTTCACCTGGATCTACAATCATCCTATCTTTATAGCAGCCATCTCAATGCTTTGGATACTGATCAGTATCAGTATTTAGTGACTTATAAAACAGGATCTTGTGTTTGCCTAGCTAGTTCTTATGAACCTTGACTCTTCTTATTGTTTTCAGTTGTAACCAGCTTTACTTTCTCTCTGCCAGGGACAAGCAAGGAATTTTGTGCTATAGTCAAGTACATAGCTTTTAAAGTTCTGATTTCAGTAATGTGGTCCCTGCATTGTATTACGCTATAATTGTTTTAACCATGATTTGTTGGCTAATATGTATGAATGTGTTTACAGAACCTGCTATATTAAGCATGGTTTTTCAAATAAGAACTGCATTCACATTTTGCATTAAGCCACAATGCAAATATTTCTTTTTCATTTAGAATTTGAATCAGTATTTTTCATTTAATCCTGTGCTATTTGCAGTAGAGTTGCACTTTTACAGCACTTTGGTCAAAGGTGTTATTCCATAGGTATTCCACACAGATTCCACTTTTTCCATGGAATGTTGCATAACCTTGTTGGACATGTTTGGAACAACCTATAATAACCTATAAGATCCTTTGCACCCAAGTAGCTCTGTTACTTGCCAAGCAGGTTAAACATAGAAACAAAATGTGAAGTTGGCTTTCTATAGATAAGTAGGCAAGTGCTATAAAGGAAAAAAAAAACCTGAGACTTCAACTGAAAATACATTGCCACTGAACTACTTTGCAGGTGTCTAATGGCTTCTCTGGCTTCCAGCCAAAGCATTTAATTAAAACAGTTAGTAAAACAAGTCTTCATCTCTATGGAGGAGTCATGGGTTTCATCAGAGTATTCAAAAGTGTCATATAAGCAATAGGAGTCTAAGTGCACATAACTGAAATATGGCAAAAAATTAATCTTTTTCCACAATTGGAAAAAAGCTCAGATATTTTTGGTACAATGTCTATGATCATAACTGAGACACATTAGACTTCCTTTTCTGCTAGCTTGTTTATTTCTACAATGAACCATTTATCTGACGCTATGCTGAAATCCCCAGGTGTCCAATGAGTACCATAGACCACTAGCTGGGTCTCACAGGATTCGCCCTGTGAGGAGAAATCAAAGGAATATCCCCCTTTGCCTTATAAGTAACTACTATTTCCATACCTAATTTTTCTGGCTTTCTAATTGAATTTCAGTGTTCCAAATTATGGTTTTAAACTATTTTTTATTGATTTAAAAATGAATGTTTAATTGATGCAGAATTTTTAACCTTGTTTTTCACGAGTTGCATTATTGCTTGGGATGCTGCTTAGAATAAAGTATGGTTATAAGATTGAACCTATATATCCACGAGCTTCTCCAGATTTGTCCACTCTGTCACAGTCCATAATGTTCAGAAAGATTCTAGATTCCTTAGGATATCTTTTGGGGATAGGCTAAAAGGCTGCAGAGGGAAAGGAAGAGGAGACATGCAGATTGAGTGTAACTGACTATTTGAAGAGCTCATTGATGTTTTTTTAAGTCATGTGCAAAAAAAGAAAAAAAGACAAAGTAAGAACATAAAGAAAAGCTATGAAAGTTTTTCTACTACAGATGGAACACTAATGTGGATTGAAAAAAAAAACCACACCTATATCATATCTGTATCCTACATGACTACAGAAATAGACAATGAGCTTCCTAAACCAAGGTGCCTTCATTTCCATTTCCTGAACACTCACCGAAAATAATCTTGACTAGTTCGGGTAAAATTATCGAGGTAGGTACAAGCCTTCCCCCAGGACTGTTAAATCAGAGACTCATCACTGAAAAGCACTGATTGGATCCTGAAACATTATTCTGGGACACATCTTCATTCACGAAAAGCATTGTTTTGGGGCCACTCTTTCCTTCCTGAAAGTAAGGAGCTATCAATAGCTTTCCCACTGACATTTCAATTTCATACTGAATGAATCAGTTCCACTTGGTATCCAAAGGTATCTAAACATCCATCCAAAGTAGACTTTGGTGATTAGATGCTTACAGTTAGTTACAATTCACTTACAACCATTCATTTAGCAACCATGCAAGGTAACTACAGCACTGAAAAAAATATCATGTGGCCAGTCCTCGCACTTGTAACTGTCACAGTAGCCTCAAGCTCATGGGATCAAAATTTGGGCACTTGTCATCTGGCATGTATTTATGACAGTTTGCAGTGTTGTGGGGGTCACATGGTCACCATATGTGACCTTTCCAGCCACTTTCTCAATGGGGGAAATTGGATTTGCTTAACAACCTAACAACTGTAGTGGCTCATTTAGCAACCAGGGCAAAACAGCTTGTAAAATCAGGCATGACTCACTTAGCAATCACTTTACTTAGCAAGAGAAATACTGATCCCAACTGTTGTAAGTCGAGGACTACCTATATTCAAAGACAGACCATAAAGCAGCAAGTTAGGCTAATGTACAAGCAACAGAGAATGAAGATCCTTCAAGGTCTTGTAATATCAACATTTTTGCTTCGTGTCTGTTTTGCAACCATAACAGCAAGCAATATTTATTTTAATTATACTTTTGGTGGTTTTCATGCCTTGGTATACAGTTCAAAAAGACATAAGCAGATATGAGACAAGAAATCCAATGGGATGCTCATTATCATTACCAGTTAGTTTACGGTGCTGTTTTTTCTTTTTGTTTTTCTGAATAGGTGGGAACTTTTTCAAGCAAACTACTGGCCTGCAATTATCAATTTCATCTGAAAACATTCCCTAGTCTATGTACCTAGGATCATGCACCAGTAACGGTTTCCCTTCCACATATGTGCTTGTCGTTTCCGACTCTAGGGGGCAGTGCTCATCTCCGTTTCAAAGCCGAAGAGCCAGTGCTGTCCAAAGACATCTCCATGGTCATGTGGCCAGCATGACTAAAAGCCAAAGGTGCACAGAACACTGTTACCTTCCCACCATAAGTGGTCCCTATTTTTTCTACTTGCATTTTTGAGTGTTTTCGAAACTGCTAGGTTAGCACAAGCTGGGATAAGTAACGGGAGCTCACCCCATTACACGGCACTAGGGATTCGAACTGCTGAACTGCCAACCTTCCGATCAACAAGCCCAGCTGTCTTACCCGCTGAGCCACCATGTCCCTGTCATGCACCAGTAACCCAATGCTAAACACCATGCATGTATGTTATTGCAATGTAAATTCATGGCCTCTGAAGACCATTTGGAAACTACAGTTGGTCCAAAATGCAATGACTTGCCTTCCTGAAGGTATGTTTTGTCAGGAGGAGCTCATGACAGCGGTGCTTAAGATTCTGCATTGTTTACCAGAAGGGCCCTCTGAGCAGAGCCTTCTTTTTATTCTTTGCTCTATGTTTGCACTCCAAACCAGGACCCTAACTCTAAAATCACTTCCTTTCCCCCCCCCCATTATCTCTCTCAAAGCCCTTTAAAGCAGTGTAGGACCTGGATATCCACTCTACTCTCATTAACCTTTGGAGTCAATGCCAGTTTTGTTTTTTTTAATTAAAGGTTCATGGTCACTTAGCCCTTATCTCAGGGCATCATTTTAAACAAAGATGTCTACAGAGAGGGTGTCATGGAGGGGCAAATGATGAAAGCAGGGCTGCACTGTTGTGACACAAGCTCTGCTTGTTATGTGTCTGTATCATGACATCACGAGCAATGTGAAAGGAGCTGAGGCCGTGACAACACCACGCTGGCTTTTGTCACTTGATAAAAGCATCAGATCCTACAGATTGTCTAATGCTTGGAGCAATTGTTACAAGGGAGCCTTCAGCTCTTCAGGGGCATTTCTCTCTTTACTAGGGAAGGTTCATGATGTTTATATTATATATATAAAGGTAAAGGTTTTCCTTGCACATATGTGCTAGTCATTTCCAACTCTAGGGGGCTGTGCCCATCTCCATTTCAAAGCCAAAGAGCCAGTCTGTGTCTGTGTCATAAATGAAATAGTTGATTGGATGGGGATGATGTGCACCACAAAAGGGTGAATAAGCCACTGTGCCAATGGCTCGAGCTTTCTCCATATTCTAGTGAGCGACCAAAGGTTTGACAGGAAAGTCAGCAGACTCAGCTGGAATGCATGGAGGAACAGCCATAATCCTGGCTGATCTGTAATCACACAATATCCTGGTATAAAATTTCTATTATGCATCATTTTAGCTCATTATCAGACTGAAATACTTTATTAATCCCTTTCATAGCTTGTTATTTCATAGCTGTGCTATGCAAACACCTTGAATTTTTTTTAAAAAGGACTTTTATTTAAAATATTTTTGTCTAGCTGTTTCTAATAATGTTTGCTTTTATTTTGTTTAAAAATTAATTGGGCTCATGTTCTAAAGAATAAAGATTCATTTTATAATTTTAGATATTTAAACCTTTTAACTTCTTCCAAGCCATTTCTGGATTGTTTTTTTTTTTCTGTTTTGGGTTAGTGTAGCTCACAGAGAATGATGGTTTTACAGGTTCTTACCTGAATTTATATTCTCCAACTCATTGCATTTGTGAAGAAACTGATAAATTGCAGTATCAATTAAAACAATTTGTGAATGGCATAACAATTCAGGGACAATCTCTGCAAAAGAGAAAGTATGTAAAAGATAAATAAATAGTATGCTTAAAACCATAGGTCCAATGCAATTAATGAAGTATCTATAACAATTATTTAGACATTGGTAGCTCATTGCAACTCAGACATGTTAGTCATTCTCCTCTACTTTGTGTTGCTTCAGAGACTTAAAACACAGTAATTTGTTGTCAATTAAATGTAAAAATATAGTATGCAAGCATAGTAGCAAGATGTAAGACAAACTTCTCAATTCCTCATTCTTTTAATTTCAGTCATCTTCTCTCCCTTTGCCAAATAATTGTTGGAACTGATTGTGAGAATAAAGACTAGTTACTTCAGTGAAATGATAATAAAATCAATCATGTGTATAAAATTACTTAGTAATTCAGCCAGCTGGTCTCTATTTGGATTCACTTTAGTTCATTAGTTTACAGGGAGAATTCCTTTCACATTTAAGGTGGGAGGGGGTATACACAGAAACTAGTTGGTAATTAATTGCAGCTTTCTAAAGAAAGAAATAAGATTTCAATATGGCAGAGAACTTACGTATGCTTTTCATACACCTTTAGTATCCTCCATTCTGATTAAGCTTCAATTTCATTTTTATTAGATTTATGTACTGCCTTGACCATTGTTTGGATAGTCATAACAAATATACAATATAATTATTCTTACTGAATCTTCAAACTATGATAAGAGAGGTCCTTTAAATGATTTAGGAACATATGGGCAAACAACACAATACTTGCAGCTATTCTTTTGTGAAGAATAAGGGGGATATAGCTAGGACTGAGCATACATACTCATACATACTATTGTTAATTAAAATATTGTTAAATGAAATCCTTGATAATGAATGCACTATTCTTTGGATTTTCAAATAAAAAGTACATAAAAGCAATATGCAACAAAGAAATGTGTACATTTCAAAAGCCTTATACTGTGTACAAATAAGTGTTGGCTCCTTCTCACTCAATTGGCAAAGCCTTACTGAATATTGAAATATTAGGTGATCAGTTCAATACCGGATTCATTTTCACTAATTATCAATAGGATCCAATTCAATAAGGCTGACTCTCAGGTATACAGCATATGTTGAAGACTGAAGATGAAAAGCATGAACATAATAAGAAGAGAAGCACAGTTATGTTATATAACAACACACAAGATTGGAATATTGTAAATTACCTCAAGGACTATCACATTAAAAAAATAGATCAAGTAAAAATGGGAATATGGATCATGAAAAGGTGCTAATTTGCAAGACAGAGTTCTGTCACACACTGAGCCAATATAAAAAAAAAGAATTGAGACATTAAGATGATAGTAAGAATGAATATATAAAACGAATTCCTTCTCTACCTGTCAAAGAGGTGCATTTGTAGAGATCACACATTCTGATTAATGAGGGACTTGTCTATCTAGTATTTGCCAGGATGTTTACTAACAAGTGCCAAGAAGTTTTAAAGTATCATAGTTGCCTTTTTTGGTATCATGTGCTAGGCTCCTTGACAACATATAGGAAGCAACATTCCAGGAAGAAGTTGTAACCAAGGTACGTTAGAAAGGTCCATCCTGCCTTAAGTGAATTACATTACTCTGAACTATCAGTCTAAGTATACTATTCTTATGCAAAAGTACCGAAAGAATGCAGAATGTGGAGGAGGACTTTTCTGCCTATCCACTCAAGGACATTTCTTCTCTGCCACTTTTACATCTAGGGCACTGGTGTCAAACTCAATTGTGTCTGTGACATACTACATTTTTTTGCCTTTAGGAACCGGGTTGGAGTGGCCTGCATGTGACGCATCTTGCCTATGGGCCCCAGTTTGACACCCCTGATTTAGGGAAGCCATTCTAAGGAATTTGCTAGCTCCATTTCTTCTGAAATCTAAGCTGCTGCTTATTAGACCCCTTGCTGGCTGTGGCTCATCCCCATTTCTCAAGGTCATTCCCACATACCATTACAGGTAGACTGCTAATATGGAATGTGTTTGCCATTAATTGAACACTGTTTCTCAGGCCATGGTATCCAGAAGTACATTAGTACCTTCCAAGAGTTATGGTTTATTATTTTATGATTTCCCTACTTCTCATTTTTGCCAGACTCCAAACTTTTTTCCTATATTTTATATATGTTATTATTGTATGAAGTAAATATTTTACTGTGAACTTCAATGGTATTTATCTTTATGAAAGGCAGTACATAAAATACCAAATATGTGTATTATTTATACACAAGTAACAAAATAGAGGCCTATAAATATTCCTGAAATGTTTTGCATATTGGTAGTACCAGTATGTAGAGAAGATAACAAAGAATATGTGGATAGGTGTCATTGTAAAAATGACATTTCATTTAGTATTATACAATACTGCTTGAACTACTTGTAGAAGAGCTCCCCCAGCTATGATGGAAATGTATTTATCTGCACATAGTCTACACCAAAATGAAAGAAAGGAATGATGCTATAAAACATATAGTATAGCTGAAATTATTTGATAGGCATACTAGTCAGTAGAGAAAAAGAAACTATCCAGGATTTTCTTCAATAATGGTGAGTGAAGAGGGAAGAGTCCAGTGCTAAATCCCCATCCTACAGTGGGGCAAAGGATATCTGACACGCAGAAGATGTACTACCTGAAGGTACTCTGGTGGAGGGGAGGGCAAGTCCTTCAGATTGAGGCACAACCCATGGACAATATGAGACAGTGGTTGGGTACAGTACAGTACTAGAAATAACCCAGAAACAAAAAGAAAAACAGAACAAAAACACAGATCACGGCAAAAATCACCTTCACGTTTTGACATCTTTGTAGTCTGCAAAGGTATTTTCAGACATAATTTGAATATATCTTCATATTTATTAATCTGGTTAATGGAACATTAAAATTGGATTAGCAGGCATAAAAGCTTGCTTAGTCACCTGTTTCTAGGAGACAAGTAGAGGATATGAACAAGCTGAAACATGATTTGTAATATAGCTCCATTTTCTCTCTCACCTTTCTTCTCAGTCTCGATAACTGGAAAGTGATTGTGGAGAAGAGAGAAAACAGATTCAGGCCTAATGGATTATTCTTCCCATAGAAGAGTAACAGAGTTGGAAGATACGTTCCCACCAGTGCCATTTACTAAATTTGGCTTCCATCTTCTCTCTTGGGATCTCTGCTTATGTTTGTGAATACGTCTAAAAGTTCTTCAGGTCTCAGTTATCAGAGACTGTTTCCAAGGATGAAAGAGGCTGTCCTTTGCAAGTTTTCTTTTTCCACTTGCAGAAATTTAGAAGAGAGGCACCTCAAACATATTTCTCTCTTTTCTTCTATGTTTTCAAGCAAGAAGAATGAATAGAACTGAGTCAATCAGGCACAACATGACAAATATATGTTACCAATCATATATGGATACACAAAGACTAATATCTACTAGTAATTCTATTGGATGTATTATAACTTTTTCATTGAGTTCCATACTGTAGAAATAGTTTGTTATCAGTAATCACATGGTGTGGAAATATATGATTTGTATTACAGTGGAACAAGGACTATATATAAACATACATTAGCTACGAAAGTGCTCATCAAGTTCAGCACTCAGATTTCATGGATGGGGCACTGGAGGTCTCTTCCCATTACATTCTGTGGTAGTTTCCATACATTCTGTGGTAGTTTCCATAACCATAAATCCAATTATACTCAGGAAATAGGTCTTGTGGATTTCATTATACATTTGCTTTTATAATTGGCTTAGTGCTAAAACTAACCTTAGTTTTCTGTGAAGTGAATCTTCCTTCAAAAATCCAGGAGCTGGTGTGTGTGTGTGTGTGTGTGTGAGAGAGAGAGAGAGAGAGAGGTATATATGCAGAAAATAGAAAATGAAAATGGAATAAATGAGTGAAAATTAACAAAATATGGATTGATCCCATTCACTGTAAATCAACTATTTTATCTACTTTTTGTAAATATTTGAAATGAATCTGCTGCCCCAAAATCTTATGAACCTGTATTTTAAAATGGTCATTTGAATGTAGAGCCTAAACCTAAAAATGAACTTATAGTTCTTTTTGTTTTTGTTTTGTCTGATCCGCTAAAAACTGGTCTTTTAGGCATAGGTCAGGTCAGGTCTAAGTTCAATATGTAGTGGCAAAGTGGTTAAAGACTTTGCAGCAATTTAAGTAGCTACTCCAAGCAAGCACTGATAGTTAAACAGAGGAAGTGTTAAGGCCATTGAAAAGATACAAAGCAGCCTTGATTTAGGGAGCGTACATATTTCTGACACATAAGCAGACTTTAGAAAGGAGTGAGTATATATTTAAACACATTCACCATATGTTACGTGCAAAGAAATTCTGTAAAGGTTAAGTTTTATTTTATTTGATTATATTAATGATTAAAATAACAGAAACTGGACATATTTGGATGGTTTGGGCTGGGCATTGAAAATCTTTTTAGATTTTTAGAGAATATTAACATTATTATGATTATATTGAAACCTTGGATTAGTGTACTAGGCTTCCATTTCTTCTTTCAATCTTCATCTTTGCAAAAAAAAAAATTAAAACAACCACTGATTGAAAGTATTCCTAGCATGATTTCTACAAGATTTCTTCTAAGTGTTTGGAATTTGGAATCATAACACGTCAGTCCAACAATGTGCACTGTGAATCCCTCCCACCAGACTTAATTATTGCTGTGCTTTTATTACAAAGAAACATTTAAATAATTTAAACATCTTTTTTGGGATTGTGTTGGCCTTCAGAGCCTGGAATTGCAACTGGAAAAATTACATGCCTCACTGCCTATTTCTCTTTTTTCAGAGACCGAGTGAGAATTTATATTTCTCACCAGTTACTTTAGACCATTATCCAAATCAGCTGTAAGAGTCCCTGCTGTGTATTTCAACTACGCTTCATTTCCAGTCATTGGCTGTTATTCAATGCCAACTGGAGACAGGCATCCTCCCTTACAGGGACAAGTGACCTCTTTACCCAAGCATGCAAATATTACACTCAGTCACTTAAAGGAGTTACAGTCCTCATAAGTGTCTTTAACATAAATAGAGAATTATCACAGGAAAGTCCCATAGGAAAAAAAAAACAAAAAAAATTACTCTGAAATTCAAAAGACTTCTCTGGTGAAATTCAAAAGACTATTCTGAAATTCAAAAGACTTCTCTGATGACTAGGATAAATGAAATCTTATTAATAGACAGAGTAATACAGGGAATGATAATTATATGAAAAGAGACTTACCGAAAGGAGGATAATAAAAGTAAAGGTTTCCCTTGCACATATGTGCTAGTCAATTCTGACTCTAGGGGCTGGTGCTTATCTCCGTTTCAAAGCCAAAGAGCCAGCGCTGTCCAAAGACATTTCCGTGATCATGTGGCCAGCATGACTAAATGCCAAAGGCGCACGGAACGCTGTTACCTTCCCACCAAAGGTGGTCCC
>JANHFP010007593.1:303112-315745 GCA_032468135.1 Calamaria suluensis | reverse complement strand
CTCTCTCTCTGCATCAGCTGTTGAGCGCTTCACCGCCGCCACCGCTGCGACGCCATGACGGTGAGTCAGGCGTCCCCTGCGTCCCTCGGAGCCTTGAGCAAAGCCGGGGACTGGCCCCCCAAGGTCAATATCGCCCTGGGGGGCACCCGGCAGCCGCCCCTCTGGCAGGTGAGCTCTGTGAGCCCACCTGTGCCCCCCTCGGGGGGGCCCTCCGAAGGCCGAGCGGGAGAGCGAAGTTTGCTGCTCCCTGTCGCGGCAGAGGCGGAAGCGGAAGTCAATCAACTTCTTTCATAAATGGACCTACCTTAATATTTCTTGACCTAATTATTGCCCCTCACATAGGTCCCTAAGTACCAGTAAACAATTTCTTTCTTTTTAAAACAGAGAACAGTGCCATTGTAGAATTTCAAATTCTTTTGGCACTTGGGAAGGGTGTCAAAAATTCAAGATGCTTTCTGCAGAAGTGCTAGTCATTTTTAGCAAATATCACTTTAGATATCTATGCAGATCCGTTTTTTCTGAGAAATGGCTATGTCCATGTTTTTGAATCATGTCTGGGTTTCACCTGGAAGTAATGGAAGGTTAAATTTTCAATGAAGATCTATAATCATCAGAAATATTTTTATAAACTGTAACAAGCTATTATTGAATAGTGAAAACTGGCTTATAATTTTCAGTAAAATACATCCATCAAAAACCTGGAGAGGAAACACTATTGAATTCCAGTGGCAAATTAGGTCCAATAATAAATACCTCCTTTTTGAGGTGTTTTTTGTTTTTTGTTTTAAAAAAAGAACTGTAAAAGAACTTCAGGGATGGAGTATTTCAAACTAGATATTTACTTCCCATCCTACATTTAAAAAGCTATTTTAAAGAAATTAGCCTTTTTGTTTTCTAGTTGCCCATTAGCAGCCTGCAGTCTCTAACCCCTCTTATGATAGGTTTGGCATTAAATGTCAACGAACTTGTTTCATAGGCTAATTTTTCTTTTTCATTTTCACACTTATGTCAACTCATGACATAAGAGCTCTTTAATTTCTTCAGTGAAATATTGGTGTCAGCAGGAAACAGAGGTAGTAATTTAGAATTATGTATTCAAGTCTTTCTCCAGTGTAGTTGAACTTCCCAGGTCATCAATCAGTCTATCTTCTGTAAACAATTATACAATGGAGAATTCAGTTGATTACTGTTTTCTTCCACAGAGATGAGAATAACCACAAGTAACAGTTTTGATGGAAACCTTCCTTAAAAGGCCAAGCCATGTTTTGAAGTATTTTTGGTTACCTACATTAATATGGTACTGTATGAGTTAGATTCTGAGATTCTAAGAGACCACTCTGGTTGCCAACCATGCTTCATCACACAACATCTGAACATCCTTCCCATTCTCTTTGGGAGATCTATTTTTCTGAATCAGCTTAAACTCTGAGCTAAGCTTCTCTCTCATAGTCTTCAGAAGGCTAGCAAAAGCTTCCTCTATTTGTTCTGACCTATGCTTCCTTAGAAAGTATAAAGCACAATCTTAGTCCACAAAATCTCTTTTATTTATACTATTGTAAATTACTTTCATTTACAGTCTGCAAGCCTTGATAAACAGTCTTTCAGAAGAAGGTTATCAACACCCACCTCTCTCATATGGAATGCTGCCAGAGAGCTAATTTCCAGACATAGGACAAGGCCAAACTTGGCAGAGTCAGAAACAGAACTTCCAAATCTTGAATTGGCCAGATAAACTAATTGCTTCCTGCAAAAGTTCATGTCACATTTGCTTTTCTTTTATATTTTATGAGAGGAGCCAATCATCTCCAAGCCTTACTCCCAAGTTGACCCTGTTTTCTTAATTGTTCTTGTCATCTGGCAGCTCTGTGCACGCACACACTGGGAACAGACTCCCACTGTTCTTCTGCCTTGCTGCTGTCAGACTCTGAAGGCTGTACAGAATTATCAGATGGCCTTGGCCCACTCTCTGCCTCCAATGCAGAGCTCTCGTCTGAGCTTTCCCCAGCCGCCAGGACTGGCCTAAGTTCCTCCCCAACCTCCTCACTGTCCGACTCTGCTGCCAGATCTACTGGCCACAACAGTTTTAGAGGACCTTTGCTAAGTGATTGGTGCAGTCCCAGAATGATTGTGTCATTATTATTAATTTCTGATGAACATTAATTTACTGCTGTCCCAGACATGCAAACTGACATGCTGGTGTTCAAGTGTTCTTTGCTGCGCATGTGTGCACATGCATGCATATATGCTCAGTGACATGTGCATGCATACACAGACATGTGTGAGCATGCATAGTTATGTGTCCATATGCAGCAGAGACCGGCTGGCTGGTGGGAAGTGGGACATCCCAACACTGGCAGCGAGACAAGAGGTAAGATTCTTTTCTTTCGTGAGCTTCTTTTGTGAGCATCGTTTGCAGGGAAACAGAAGCTCACAAAAGAAATGCCATGGAGATCTGATCTGGGATGACGGTGCACATGCCGGGAGAGAGGGCCCTGCATGCACCTCTGGCACATGTGCCACAGGTTCGCCATCCCAGTTACAGGGTTTCCTGCTTGAGCATGGGTTTGGACTAGAAGACCTCCAAGATCCCTTCCAGCTCTGTTATTCTGCTAATGTATACAAATATATAAAACAAACAAATATATATTGTTAAATCAGGTATATATATCTTTAACAAGCATCTTGCCAAATTCTTTTCATATCCTTGAAACAATAACAACATAAGAAATTGGCATACTTCAAAATACTGTAAAACAAGATTCTAGTATCAGTTTTATTTAGATGATGCTTTCCAGAAAATAGGCATTGGTAACAACATCCTTAATTGTGCTAACTAGTTGGAAAAAGACAACAGAAAGGTGGAAGAACAGAGAGCTTACTGGGACTTTAAAATACGTGGCAGAGAAAACATTCTCAATTTGCTTTTTGATAAATTGGCACTTTGTGTCTGCTAATACTTAGCACAGCAATTATTCTGAAAATAGGCAAAATATTTTGTGTAGGCAGAATAACATAATATCAAAATCCCAAAGGTGTCTAATCTAACAGCCTCCAAAGATTGTTCTAACTAACTAGTCTCATTACATTTGGGAATTTGCAATTTGCAGTGAACTAGGATCTATATGGAATAGTCTTATATGTAACTTTAAATAAATGATTCATACAGGGCAATAATGCATATTCTTTGTTGGCTATCAGAACAAAAATTCCTGTGGCATCTTCAAGTCTGTTGCATTCATTATGATATAAATGCTCAACGACGGCAACCATTTCACTGTCAGAGTCAAAAAAATATCTTTCACCTTTCATATTAATGAGTCTTTCTAAACTACAGTAGAGATGTCAAGGGCTTTGGATGTACACTAGATCAGGCACTACCCTCTTCTAATTATTATATTCAGTGCTTCTTTCTGAGTGCTTCTTTCTGTGAAAAGATGAAACATTACAATTTATCTGTCCATACAAAGCAACTGTTCCAAAAAAACACCCCACCATACTTCTGTCATTCTAACATTTTTCATTCAATAAGGACTTCATAAACTAATATAATAAGTCACATTCTTAAAATGTTATTTCTGTGAAATGTAATTAGACATCAGTTAAGTATCCTCTCATATTTTCATTCACATGGCTTCAATACTTTCAAAATTTCCCTTGATTTGATTTATTTTAAATATAATTGTTCCCAAACCCAACAATTGCATTTATATAATTGTTGAATATTTACTCGTCTTCTGATTAGTATGTGTCTATATACACATTATCTGTAACAAACACACATGTATACATAACAGAATACACAACTCTACAGTTATTTTGTACAGCACTTTTCTTCTTTTTCTGACCCTTTAATCCCTTTTGTCAGGGTGAAGTCAGGGTGACTGAATGAAGCTGAGCATTTACTGTCTGGCTGCCCTTCCTGATGCTTATGCAGAGTTTGGAACAGATATTTTTTCTTTGCACCATGATATAAAAAAACATCTGTAGCTGCCTAGGATTGAACTCTTAACTTTCCGAGTGGGAGGTGAGTGTCTTCATCTATAGGTGTACTGCTGTACATTTTGTAGTGTATATAATATTTTCAAAATCATATATAGATTCAGATTTAGCTACGAATAGCTTAATGTTACAATGCTCCAAAAGCTGTGCCTTTCTTATTTATGTATTCTGCTAAACTTCCCCTTTTCCATGTATGCAAGTGATGTTACAGCTTTTGAATGAAGGTAGAGCTTATTAAATGATAAATGTAAAACTGCTCATAATATCAAATTTGCAATATGTCACTTTAAGGGGGAAATGTTAAGATGGCTAGCAACAAAATATTTTAGGATAGTTTCCAGTTGACTTTTTTTCCTTCCAAATTTGTGAGCATCATTCATTCACCTTTGCCATTTTGTTCAGAGAAGTTTCTCTTTGTGTTTGTATAGAATGTATTTTTAAAGCTGGGGTCGGTACAAGGTGAAAAGAAGCAGTAATATACTGGTTGACCTTTCACCGGAATTCCAGATAAACACCCAGAAGTTGAGTCAGAGATAATCACAAGATCTGGAATTTACAATAACAAACTGTCCATATATCTACCTGTCAAGCCTCTTCCTCTAAGGAGGGACACAAGGTCATTGAAAAGGCTTCTATCCATCTACCGAACCTTTTTTTAAATTATTATTACTGTAGAGTACAGTTAAGCATGGTAGAATCAAATATATACCTGGAGAAACATTGTGTTTGTTTCTTTTTAGAGAGCTTGATTTAAAAAGGGATAAGGACAATGCCATTGATAGTCAACAGCTGCATAATACATCACTGTATGTTTGACGCGAAGAGAGTAATATATAAAAAGACTGTCCATCATTATAGTTATGCTTTTGACTTTGACATCGCTACAAATTCAAATCCACACTGAGATGTAGACAGTAATCCAAGAGAATGGGCTACATTATTGGTAGCCTATTTCTACTAATGTATCTTCTTTTGTCATGTATCATGGCATTGACCTGGCATTGACAATGACAAATAACATAATATTCATTTATTCCATAATAAGGGGGTATTAGTGGTATCTCTTTGAGTAAAAGAACCACCATTTTTGGCAGCAAAGTTTGCTTAGGAAGTCGTATTTATAGGTGTTCCTATAAAATTCAATGGATGTGTCATTTCTAGAATGAATATTAAGAAAACTGAATATATATCAACATCCAAGAGGAAAGACAATAGAAAAATGAAAGGCGTATACCACCAACGCCTTCACCGTGTTACTGATCTTTCTTGGTAACTTTTGTTAATCCATTGAATAAAGGAAGCTAAAGACATGTGCTGAGGATCTACAAATCTTGCATTTTGCTATGAAATATAGTTGCAAGTCAGTGGGAAAACACTTTTTTTCCATACAAAGCTCTTTGTTTACTTAAATATTTCTTTTAAAGTTTAAGAATTCCTGCAAGTCATTTTCTGAATTTATTTTTGATTTTGACTAAAATTATTGTTAAGCATTTGATTTGGCTAGATAAAGTTATATTTGTTTAAAACTTGAATTAAAAATAGCATAAGAAACCAATGGAAGAAAAATTGTGAGTTGATTACAGAACATGTACATCTTCCCTAGCTGATGTTGAACAAACAGTATAATATTGATATCTGTATTAGGCTTAGTATTTCAAATGCAGCTCTGGTTCTCAGCAATTCCATGTTGTAGGATAAAAGACTCTTTGCATGTATAACATTTCAATTCTTAAGCCTTGGTCTCAAAAGCGATCAATTTCAATCAGTGGGGGAATATTGTCTATGATAAACATGAGAAATTCTGAAAGCGTAATGGAGACCTGTGATATTCATAGGTTCTTTCTACAAGTGATGTAGTTCAAAAAATACCACTACATGTACAAACTGGTCTATACACAGAAAACCTGGTTTTCCTTGGTTGATACTATCAAGCAAGTACTGTATCAGCCAAAAAGGATCTATGATTGGATGTGATCTGGTTAATACAGAGAATGAAACAGAAAGTTTTGTTTTGTAGGACAGTACAAAGGGGAAGCAGGGAGAGGAAAGATAGGAAAATCTGAGTGAGTGGGCATCATGCTTACCATTTTATGACCATACTTACCATATACTTTCAGATTCCACATGCTTTCAGAGCTCCTAGCCCCCCCAAATTCTTCAATCATAGCAACACATTTTCTGACCAAGTAAACATACAGGCACTAAACCGTATTGCCTATGGAAATTCTCAGCCATCCAGGTCGTAGTTGTAAAAGAACCTTTGAAGCTTTTGAGGAAAAAGCATCTTTGAGGAAGATTTTTTTGCCATAATTCTGTTCATGCATTTTTATACAGAATCTGCTGATGGTACCATTATTTGACAATTTTGTCGATACTAGTCTTAACAATGCAAGCATTACAATTATATGTTCCAACACTGTTCCAACACTGGAAGTTTTTAAGAAGATGTTGGATAACCATTTATCTAAAGAGGTGTAGGTTTTCCTGCCTGGGCAGGGGGTTGGACTAGATGACCTTCAAGGTCCCTTCCAACTCTTATTCTTATTCTATTTTATTCTATTCTATGTAACCAGATAAAAGTCTCTAGCCACCTTGTTTGTTGCCATTTCCACACTCTGTGCATCCCCTGCTCTTTGCACTATATTTTTTTACGTTGGCTTGTCTAGACCAACAGTTGGGTGAATAACTTGGTGTATCCAGTAGCACAGATGTCATGGAGACTGTCTGTTGCCTAGAGGGAAGAAGGAAGAGGGCAGCAATTGCAAAGAAAGACCTTGATGCCACTGTCCCAGAATGCCCACTTTAACATTTATTCTCTTCTTACTGAATTATAGTGGCAGTGCTCTGAGCTACTCAAGCAGCCAAGTGCTCCTTCAGCATCACGTTCTCATTTGAGCGCCATTCTGATGACCACTTGGGTAATTCAAAGAGATGGGGGGGAACGCACCTCTAGGTATGCAAAGCATTCTTTCTGCAAGAGGCTGCTAAAAGAGTGAAGGCAGTTTTCTAATTGTTTTTGATTAAGCCCCCCCTTTCCATCCCTCCCTACCTCCCTCCTTCTCTCTCCTTCCCTGCCTTTCTCCCTCCCCCACACACACTCCCTCCTTCCTTCCTTCCCTCTCCTTTCATAGCTTTTATGGGAGAAAAAAATCTTCACATTTTAAGCCCTGTTCCTTCAATTTGATGTATGTTTAAATTGACTGTCCCTATTATAAACAACTCAAAGCTGAGAAAGGGCATAGGGGCAGCAAGAGTAGACAGGAGCAGGGCCATCTGACCAGCACATACAAACTCTCCAGTGGATCCAGTGGATCTCCGCTGTTGGCGTTAAGAAGTGACATCAGATATCGATGTATGAAATTCAGGAAATGGGACATAGAATTAAGTTGTATCTGTAAAGAGACTTTGCCAAGACAATTATTTCTAGTAGAACTACTGCCGCATTACATATAAATATGCACGTACATATATATGTAGGAGAATCTATGTGGTCTGGGGATGAGGAGAGAGATATTACATATTCTCTTTTTTAGATGACATGCTGGGGTTTTTTTTCCTCCTGTGCACATATTTGCAACAAGGATTAATTTAAGATTACACATCTCATTCAAGGTCACCCTTCTGTGTCTCTTTCTTGAGGCAAAGAGTAAGTTGGCGTCTTTGTATAATTCTATCTTGCTTTCATCATTTTAGTCCTGCTCCAGACTTCTCATCTTCTTTCTCCTGTTGTGTCAGTGCAGAGCAAAAGTGTCAAGTTCGTAAAAAAGCCAGTGAAGTTCTTCATAATTGATGGGCTTATTATTTTTTTGTTAAAACGGTGCCCTCTATTATGGAATGGAGTGTCTGCTGTATGTCCATTCATGTTTCAATTCAGATTTGTGTTCTTTAAAATGTAAGACAAAATATAAGACAAATGAGGAAATGGTTGTAGTGCAAGATTTAAGGCAATTTTAAAGAGTAGCTAATGTTCTACTGACTTTAAGAACTGCTGTTCAGCCCCAGATCCTGGCTTGTGGTGGTATTACAGTGGTCGGGAAGGTCTGTCAAAATTGGTAATCAAGGGTGAATTCATGGTAGACTGACACATTTTTAGATCAGTGCCATTCTCAGTATGATTGAATGTAAAACATGCTAAATTAGATACTTTTAGCCCTGTATGCTTCAATTATATCTTTGCATATCTAGATTACAAATTAAATGCATTAGGAAAATGCATATAAATTTTGATGCAAGGCTAGTCAACACATTAGCCATTTTAAACATGTATATTCAATATTTTACCTAAGCATGTGTTTGCAAAAATGCAAGGACACTAAAACCTGTTTAATGAATGAATTGGAAAGGAAGGATGTTGGTTATTTCCCATTGTATATTAAATATGAATCATATATCATTTGCATCACATTAATCTATAATGATATTACTACAGAAATAATGTTGGAAATGATGTCATTATGTAAATAACAAAAATTACCATGGCTGTCACAAAAACCAGGTAAAATTAACATAACATTTAATTCTTTCATCTGGACTATTTCAAATACAAATAATTTGCTTGTTTTTTTATCCAGATGGTCATTGTCTCCAAATTTCACTAAACAGGGATCCATTAAACCAAATTTTACTGTAATTTATTATGAATTATTTCCTTAATATAAACTTAAAATCAGCAGCAAATAAGAATAAACCACCCTTAACTAATTGATTACATCTTATGTTCAATTTTCAACCAAAATAAATAATAAATATAATTTTTATTGCATGTTTCAAATAGCATTTATCCAAAGAAAAATGTATTTTATGTGTGCAATATTGCAGATTTATAATAAATCTGGTATAGAACAACAAAAATTGATTTGTTTCCTTTAGATTAGTACCACTCTTTGTAAGAAAGTAAATACTCATTGCCACCAGAGATCATAATGAGTAAGAAGCTGATTATAGCATCTCCAAATTGGTCTAGATTTTTATCAATATAATATAATATAATAGAATAGGATAGGATAGGATAGGATAGGATAGGATAGGATAGGATAGGATAGGATAGGATAGAATGCAATGCAATGCAATGCAATGCAATGCAATGCAATGCAATACAATACAATACAATACGATACGATACAATACGATACAATACAATATAATGGATAGACAATATAAATATTTAATCATATTCATGGTAAATTCCTGATAACTCACCAAAATGGATATAAAAAGAACTTTAAACTATAAGGAGTTCCAAGCTGATTTACTAACTTTGTACTGTCATTCAAGAGATGCTTTGATTGTACACAATTTCATTAATCCATATAATTTCATTTTCATTTTTTTATTAAATGACATACTGTAGGTACAGTATATTTATTCTTCAAATATTATCAGTATTCTTAAAGTAGAATACTGCAATTACTTTTTAACATTTAAAAATTGTAAGAGTGACTATAAAAAGTAACAGTTGATAAATCCAAGTTTCTACCACACCAATTTTATATCGTAATATTGAATTCTGTATTACTTTGCTACTAATTCTATTTTTGCTTTTGTTTTAAGTGCTAGGGAAATTTGATATATGTGTGTTGGGCTGATCATGATGCACAGAAAAAGCTAAGATGTATTATTTAGTTTATTGTGCAAATTTATGCATAGCTGTTAATTGAACCCATTGGGCTTAGTCTCAAATGAATAGATATGATTGCACCCTTAATGAACTAAAATGTTGTAGAATGGTTAATCAACCATGTACAAATATAAGTACAAGGAACAAACGTTGCTCTTGGTGTACTTAGAGATCTCAGGCCTGGAAGGGAATCTTCTGGACAAGAAAAAAGAAAGTTGACTGGACAATTGGAAATCCCCTAACTGGTGGAACTTTACTTGCTGTTTTACCCTGTGACTGTTCACATCTACCTGCTAAGATTTACTTCAAGAAAAACCTTGCTGACTCTCTGTAATACAAATTTGGTGAATTAGAATCTGTGACTATGCTCTCAAAGCAAAAAAAACCTGTTTCAGCACCAGCTTCTGCCGTGGCCAGTCCAGCAGGGAAGAGGTCGGTTTCTGCATTTCTACAACAAGAAAAAATGGACTCAACCTCCAAAGAATCCAAAGCGATTCTTCAAGCAATAGCAGATTTGAAGCAAGAAATGGCTGAGTTGAAGCAAGGAATGGACGATATGAAAGAGGACATGAACAAAAGCTTTGCAAAAGTTAAACAAGAACTACAGGATGTAAAGCAGGCTACATCAGAAAACAAACAGAGAATAGGGCAGATGGAGAATAGAGCAGAGAAGACAGATTAAAAAATTGAAATCCTACAGAAAGATAACCAGAAATTAGAGAATTTACTGGTTAATAGTGAAATGGAGAGATTGTCTTTATATTTGAGATTCCAAAATGTAATTGAGGAGGTTGGGGAGGATTTAAAAGATGAGTTTGTTATTAGCAGAATTAGTAGGTATGGAAAAAAACAGGATGTTATGGGATATTGACCAGGTTTATAGAGTGAACTCAAGCTATGCAAGAATAAACAATGTCCCAAGAGAAATCCACATAAGATTTCTCAGGCGATCCACATGGGATGAGATCCTGAGAGCGCTAAGGGGTAAATCTCTGAGGTTTAAGGGAAGGGAACTGGCAGTGTTAAAACAAATTCCAAGAAAGGTCATTGAGTCTAGAAGGAAATACCAATTTTTAACTAAGAAACTATTTGCCAAGAGTATCATGTTTAGGTGGTTGATGCTGGAAGGTATTTTAATATTCTGGGAGGAGAAAAAATATAAGTTAATAAATAGTAATGAAGCAGAAGCTTTTTACAATGACCTTAAACTCCTACTAGAAGAAGAAGACCTGGCATCTGGGGTGAGAAGGGAGGGAGGCAAACACAAAGAAAGAGGGAGAGAGGAAACCCCAAAACCTATACCTGAAGACACGGGGGGGGGGGAGGCTGTCGCTAAGGAGGCTAAGATCGCAAGATAAATAATGTGCTGTGTAAAATGTTAAAGAAGTAATTAGAAAACTGGAGAATGAACAAGATGAGGTAATTATTTTTTTGTTTAAGGTGCAGGAGCAGGATAGATCAGCTGTCAATCAACAGAAAGTGAAAGATTTGTAATGTGATATAAATTTTATATTTACTTTTGTGATGAACTATGTATGAACCACAAAAGTAAATACAAAATTTATATCATATTACAAATCTTTCATTTTCTATTGATTGATAACTGATCTATGTTGACATGATGAATTATGAAGCCCCTTCATGGATTACTGCCTTGTCATGGCGAAGGGGCTTGCCTAGCTCTATGAAGCTATGAGCTATGCTGCGCAGGGCCACCCAAGACGAACAGGTCATAGCAGAGAGTTCTGACAAAACGTGATCCGCTGGAGGAGGAAATGGCAACCCACCCCAGTATCTTTCCCATGAAAACCCCATGGAGAGTACCAAAAGGAAGAATGATATGACGCCAAAAGATGAGCCCCTCAGGTCGAAGGTGTCCAATATGCTACTGGGGAAGAGTGGAGGGCTAGTACTAGTAGCGCCAGAAAGATCCCATAGGAACTCCCTAACCGCCCCTCCCTCCCTTTCTGCTGGGAACTCGGCCAAGGTACCACCCACGCCAGGGCTTTGCTCAGTCTCCCTTGCCTTCCATCTCCTAGGAGAGGGGCAGTATAGAAATCCAAATAAATAAATAAATAAATAATAAATAAAGCCCCTTTGGTCTTGGAGCTGGCCGGAATGCCATCCTAGGATCCTTCTGCCCTGACCAGGGTCCTTCCTGTGCATGGGTCACGCTGCCCCTCTAGCAGCATCTACGTGCCGCATTCTAAGTGCTGGGATGCGGATTGGCCACATCAGCTTAGAACTCTCGGACTTTTTAGAAAATCGTTTGGCAAAAAAACCCAAAAATTGGATTAAAAAGGTTGATTCCAATTCACTAAAAGAAATAATAAAGAAGACGCTATGGGAAGAGAATCTTAATGGTAAAGATGATTTCTAAAGAGAAAATTGGATTTTGGAAAGGGAAGATTCTGCAGTCTCAAACTGTATCAACCAACTGTGGCATCATTGCAAAAAGGGCACTGAGAGTTGTCAACCTGATTTTGTGGAGTTTTCTCTCTGGTAACGCTGTACTCCAGACTAGAGCGTATAAAATCTTTGCCAGACCTATACTGGAATATTGTTCATCTGTCTGGACCCCTCACTGTATTTCCGACATCACTACAATAGAGAGGGTCCTGAGATATTTTACTAGAAGAGAACTCAAATCCTCTGCTCGAAATAAAATTCCCTATTCCACCAGGCTTGAAGTGTTAGATCTGGACAGCCTCGAACTACACTGTCTACATACTGATCTGTAAGATCTTCATAAGATCCATTTACCAAAATGCCCTACCTGTAAATGAGTATTTTAATTTCAACCGCAATACCACAAGGGCTACCAATAGATTCAAACTCAATGTAAATTGCTCTAATGTAGAATAGAATAGAATAGAATAAGAGTTGGAAGGGACTTTGGAGATCATCTAGTCCAACCCCCTGCCCAGGCAGGAAAACCTACACCTCTTTAGACAAATGGTTATCTAACATTTTCTTAAAAACTTCCAGTGTTGGAGCATTCACAACTTCTGGAGGCA
>JANHFP010007593.1:281040-291362 GCA_032468135.1 Calamaria suluensis | reverse complement strand
CCATCCATCCATCCATCCATCCATCCATCCATCCATCCATCCATCCATCCATCCATCCATCTATCTATCCATCCATCCATCCATCCATCCATCCATCCATCCATCCATCCATCTATCAATCAATCATCTAAATATGGACATACATTATACTTTTGTGTGAGTTCTGTTAACTATTTAAATATATATCTTTGCATATAAATTATTATACCCATATTTCAAATGTTTTCTTTCCTGTTTTCAATTATAGATTTTCCCTCTTTTCATAGTAGTAAATGGCTATCTGGGTACTTATTTAGTCAGTTCAGTCCAGTTTGCAGTTGTTTATTGTTTCTACATTACACGGTTTTTCAGTCTGGGTTAAATTTCATAAAGCATGCCATTTGTACAATTACTGTGAAACATAATTGAAATGTAGGATGGGAAAATTTCAAAAAGTTGAAAAAATTGAGGGTGGATGGCCCAGCAGGAAAATTGGCAATATTTAGGACAAGGTCTACCTGTCAGTAGTAGCAGTGGGAGCTACATCCAAAGCGGATATTTCAAAAAAATTGATAATATCCCTTATCCCGGAAATAAAATTATCACACCAGTCACTATTTAAACCATATATAAAATAAAGAAGTTTTCCTATTGTTCTGAGGAGATTGATACAACCTTAAATGGAAGACTGTAAAATTCATTAAAACAGGAATTCAGTGTTTAAAAACTAAAGCCACAGTCCCCTAAATGTTTTTATTCAACTACCATCCAGTTCAATGGAACATATTTTGAAAGTGGCTTGGGTCTGCATTAATTTGCACAATAGGAATGGGCAAAGAAAAAAAAGTAGCTTAATGAACCTCTTTGAAGATCCCTTGAGTATGTAAAAGCACAGCCGGAGACAGTACTGTACTGTGGGAATCTCTTTACATGAGAAGTCATGTTGGCCCTTATGGCACTACATCGTGGCAAACATGTTTCTGTGTCACAAAAGCCCAGAATTAACAAGTGAACTTGACCCAGTCTTTCTTCCATTTGCTTGTTTATTTTCCCCCCTCCTTCCTCCATCCAACCTCTGTGCTAAGTGTTTCGAGGTAGACAGAGTTTGCAGTTCTCAGCCTGGATTCGACTTGACATGTTATGGGAAACTCTGGCAGCTGTTAAGTAGGTCACAACAAGAGTTCTAATAATTAGCATATTGGTAGGCCATACAGTCTCAGTCAGTCACAAGTAGAAGACACGGAAAGAAAAACTGAGTTGAGTTGTTTCATTTTGTTTTGCACTTGTTAGCAGAAGAAGCATATATTCCTTCCATCAGCATTTCCAGCACAATGTTATTTATTTATTTTCCAACCCTCACTCCCCAAGTTGCAAATGTTCTTAGCCCTGAGTGCTGCCTGAGGCCATAGCCCAGGGAAGTTGCCCATAGGTCTTGATGAAAGCTGATGTGACTTCTATGGTCAAAGTTCCATAGGAGTAAATTGTAAAAATCACACTGGCTGCACTTTGTGCTTCCACCTTGAAGGGTGCAAGGAGAGGCCAGGAGAGAACATAAATTCATCTTTTTTTTTCTTTTAACCAAAAACATTTCAAGGTTATGATTCTTTGGTATATATTTTTTAATTTCTCAGAGAGAGAGAGAGAGAGAGAGAGAGAGGAAAAAAAGAAAGAAGAAAGAGAGAATGAAAGAGAGAAAGAGAGAGAGAAAGAAATGTGTTTTATTTTTGAAGGACAATCCAGTTTTCCAAACTCAATTCATTTGAAGGGTGAAATGATTCAACTTGACAATCAGGGGTAAAAAATTGATCTGTAAAACTCCTGGGATATATGCAGCTAGAGTAAAATGACCAAAATGTGGCTATGATGTTTTGATTGAATCTCTGCCCATTATTTATGTATATTGCACACAGTTTGCTTTAGGTAGAAGATTTTGCCTGAAGGTGCTATCTGTATCCCATTTGCTACTTTTGGCTTTTTGGAGGCTTATGCTTTCATCTATTACTGTTTTGTCCAGCCTTGTTCATTATTTATCGATCTTACTTAATCCTTAACTTCTTTCTTAATTTGAACATTCTTAGCATCAGTGGTGGGTTTCCCTTACCTTTGCTACTGGTTTGCTCCTGCATGCTCTTTGCTCTTGTGCATGCCACTTCTGGCATGCTCAGAGAGTATTTGATAATGCCCGGGTGGATAGGCGGAGCTTCCCGCTGCTGCTGCTACTAGTTCACTGGAACCAGGGTGAACCGGTAGCAAACCACCACTGCCTAGCATGTAGGAATTATAATTACATTTATTTTCTGTTGTTTCTTTTTTGTTTTGGAATTGGTAGTATCCAACTAATGTTGCTTCTGCAACAGAAAACTCAATGAACCATAAGAACAAACTGACCAAATATGCAAAGCGGAAATAATTAATGGGAAATTTCATTTATTTATTTGTTGATCAAATTTCTACATCACTGGTCTCGGCAATGTGACCTGGAGATGTTATCGACATCAGGACAGCAGTTTTTAAACCTATTTATACATTATCTGGACTAATGGGTAAACAATGAGGTGACTAAGTTGAATATTACATATTGTTCAAAGTGAAAAAAAATAAAATTAAAAATGGGAGTACGAAAAACTCCTAAAGGAACTATGCAGGTTTGGTGAAAATAGATCACAAAATAATAAATGATGCTTAACATAAGCAAGTGGAAAGTGATGTGCCTTGTAACACTGCTGTGCGCACACACACACATGCAAATCAGACATCATAAAAGAGCAATATTACTTAGACTTATATACCACTTCATAACATTTTATAACACTGTCTAAACAGTTTACAGAGTGTATGTATTGTTACCAACAGTCTGTGTTCTCAATTTATTTTCCTCAGAAAGATGGAAGGCTGAGTCAACTTTGAGCCTATCAGGATCGAACTCATGGCAGTGAGCACAGTTAGCCTGCAATACTGTATTCTAACTATGCACCACTACAGATGGACATCCCTAGTATCTGACAGGGGCTGATCTGAAAAGGGATCTGCAAGCCATGAACAATGGAAAAGTTGACACATGTATGTGGCTAGTGTAAAAAAAAAATCAAAATACTTTTGGATTCATTAAAAAAGGAACTGAAAGTCAAACAGTAAACATAATTCCTTACTGTATATGAATCAATATTAATATTGCACTTGGAATGCTATGCATGGTCCTGGATACCACATGTCAAAAAAGGAGATAATACATGGCAACCAAAAATATTGAAGTGCTAAAGCAGTTTCCATATAATGAAAGACAACACAAAATGGGTCTCTTAACTTCAAATAAGATAGACAAGGGGATAAATTATATAAAAGCATGCATGGATTGAATATTCACAGAGCAAAAATATTTTTTCTGTGCTAAATGTCAGGGTCATCCAAAGAAATAAAAGAACCAGGTCAATGGCTTACATGATGCATAGTTAATCAGAGAACATGCTGACTACAGAGATTGTGTTAGATACTAAGGAGGTGGTTTTTAGAAGGATCTGGAGATATTCATGAAATATTGGCTTATCATTGACTCATTATGTTAACATTTAACTAGAATGGGCACCACACCAGTCTGCTTCCATTTCTAAGGTAACTATTGCAATCCAGTTTCATCTAGAAATGTGCATATTGTTATTTTGAGTTTGGAAGGTGGAATTGTATCATCTCTATCTCCTGCTTCGGTGCCTTTACATTTTGAAAAACACTTTTTGCTAGAATGCAGCTTGTCATAAATTAGAGATACTTCTTTTTTTTTTAAAAAAAAAGTCTGTCTCATCAGCTTAGAGAAAAGAGAGTTTTAGTGCAGCTGAGAGTGGTAGTGAATTTCATATATGGGTCATAATAGGTTGCTAGGAGAAAGGTTTTGAATCATATACGTTCTCTACTTCTGAATTATTAGGGCACATCTCACTCAAAGGATTACAAATTTTATCTTACAGGTCATTCCATTTTATTGCAGCAGTGCCTTTTGCAATGTTATACTGAAAGTTCCTGTCAGTGATTCCATTACAGGCCTCCTATTTTGCTGAATTTATTTCTCAAGGCTAGAATTCTCTTTGGCTTAAAACTTGGCAAGTGCAATATGAGGTCTTTTTATTTGAGAAAGAAATTTACTCCCACCATCCCAGAATTAGTCAGCTTGTTTGATGTAGACATCAGCTGCAAACCATCTACCTGAGATTTGATTTATTGTAGAAAACTTTAAATGTATTGAAATTTCATCAGCAATGAGTTCACCATACAAAAAGTTTCATCATTGAAGTATTTGGGTGCAATCTAAATGTAACGTATTTAAATATTACTAGAAGGTTAAGTCACAAGAAGCTGGGTAGCATTTTATTCCCAGGATTTGATCAAGTATTCTGATGCAGTGACAATTCAATAGATTGTTAAGACTCCATAAAATTAATATGGCTTCATTACTTTGAAACAATAGAAAGCTTACATGGAATAATAATAATAATAATAATAATAACAACAACAACAACAACAACATGGAATCTTGTTTTGGTGAAAGAGAAATCTGTAGAACAGAAATAGGCAACAAGGACATCAATCCAGAATGATTAAGTGTCCTCATGACAGTGCTGACTCTTAGCATCCATATAGATTTTTTTCTCCAGGATAATCTGTCCTTCACCTAGTCCTTCAGATCTTCAAATGGTGTACCTTTCATCATTGTAACTGAGCCCATCTACCTTGCTGCTGGCCACCTTCTCTTTTCATCATTATAGACCTTTCCAGATAGCTAGGTCTTCTTAGAAAGTGTCCAAAGAATTGTTATTTAATAATGTGAGAATCCTGGCTCACTTTGTACAATGAAGTTGCCTTTTCTGGCACAATATGAAATGATGAGTTTGCTATTATTATCATCCGGGTCCAGCATCCTCCTATATTGCGACAGCCCAATATCAGGTGCACAGCTGGGATGATCTTCATTCCTTGGTTGACCCTGGTATGCTCTTGTGCTCTTCAGGATGAAGCAGCCAGCTGGATAAGAATTCTATATAAGTATCCCATAAAAACTGTTGAGGAACCTCTGTTTAGAAAGTAATCTGTTAAAATCATCTTGGATACTGTATAACTCACTTTCTAATGAATTCTAATTTCAACTCCTCCTTCTAACTTTAAAGATTTGACAGCAGAGTTTATAATCTTTACATGAAATAATGGTAGCTTTATATCAGAACTCAAAAGTAGTATGATTGATTTTGTTTATATGGTAGTCAGTATTTGTCCTTCAATTATGAATGCATGAAACTGCAAATTGTGCTCCCTTTCATTTTAAAAAAAGTGTTTACATTCATAAAATTGGCTTGTTTATTTCTATAGTGTCTAAAAATAAATAAAAAATTGTTTGCTTCTTTTTCCCATGTTTGTTTTGGCTCACATTTTTTTCTAATGAAAATAATTGTTTTTGCAAGGAATATTTTTCATGAATATATATGATCTTCATGCAAATGTTTTAATAATATGCATTAAGTTATTCAGTTCTGAATTTCAAAGAGATCGTGTAACGATTTGAAAATGCAAATTTGGATACATTTACATTCAAATGTGAACTAAACAAATTTGCGCCATATCAACTTGACACCAGGCAATTATTTGATGAGTCAGGAAGTTTTAGGGTTACTGTATTCTATTAGTCAGCATGATATAAAAGCACATTTCCAAACCAGACAGTTTGGTTGAGAGAAAGGATCAGGGTTAGGATGTTACTAATGGAAGATAGTATAGTGATTTGGTCACCCCAGAAACCCAGAAAACTGCAAGCGGAAATCGATCAGCACTAGCATTTCATCAACAGTAATTAGAGAGGTTCTTGAGCATATTCGGAATGATTTTAGTCTTTAAGTCTCAGACACCTCAGACTCTGCAGCAGACGGAGGCAAAGGTGGGGAAAGACATAGATTTCAGATTTGTCTTGCAGACCGTGGGAAAGCCAAGAATTAGTGGGCTGTAGTGAGTGGACGGCTATGGGAGGCTCAACTTCACGTGGCAGCACTGGCAGCAGACATAGGCAGAGGTGCAGGGGAGAGGCACACAATCCAGACATGTTGCCCAGGCCACAGGAAGCTGAGAGATGGTGCACCAGAGCAGGTGAGGGGCCATGGGATGGTCATCTTTGCATTTCTCGGCTTGCCTGTAGCCCAAGTGGAACATCAGAATCACCTGCTTTCTTCTCTGCCTCTGCATGCTGCTGGTGCTGTCACATGAAGATGAGCCTCTTGCGACCACCTGTTCTGGCCCACTGACTCTCAGCTTTCCCACGGCCCATTTGCCACATCCAGATTGCCTGTCTTCCCCCACCTCTGCCTCCACCTGATGCTTAGACAGGTAATCAACTCACCTGTGTTGTGCAGTCTAAAGCTTCTGCCAGACACTGTTGGTCCCGGCATCCTCACCACTTTTGATAATGGCCATGCCCCCACCTGGGCTGATGACAATCTTTAGTAGGACTTATTTTGGGGTAGGGCTTGTATTAGGCGCATGCATAAAAATCAGGCTAGGGCTTAATTTCAGGCTAGGGCTTATTTTTGGAGAAACAAGGTATGTGGGGTGCCCTCTTTTCCCTCTCCATTTTTACATCTACATGAGGCTGCTGGGCAGCTATATAAATGTGATAAATAAATAAGTTGATAAATAAATAAAAACTTTCCTGGTGGCACTTTATCACCAGTAAAATACTTCCGTAAGGTATATTTATTTCCTTTTCCTGCATCTCAGCTTTGATTCATACTGTACCATCACAGGGAATTTCAAACAATAAAGTTGAAGCCATAATCTCACTCTCTCCCCCCCCCTCTGAAAAAAGCATGGGTTTTTCTTTCTGTGTGATGCAATCACAATCCAAATGGATGCAGTAGTTACAATTGGGAGAACATGCCATATTGGCAATGCATTATTAACCAGGATCACTTTGCAAGAGAATAATTAATCCAATCATGCAATGATTTCTGCCACCAATTAAAGATGCTACCTCTAATGTGAACATTTAGCCACGGCAAATTTTTGCTTGCTTTTTCACCTTCATCTTTAAGAGTAAATTCACATAAATAAATAAGAGATAATTAAATCAGGACAATGAATTAAAACTGTCAAGTCCTGCTTTCAAACTAAAATATTGTTCAGAGTTCTTTTCTAAGTTCATTGATTTTTAAGTCCCTTGGAATACCACTGAGATCAGTTAATCAGTGAACCGTTGTTCAGCGATGAGCAACTGAGTGCAACATGGTAGAGAACGCTTGTATTATTTTTGCTGGTATAAACAAAAATGTTACTAGAACTACAAAAACATAACAATTTGCTCACTGGAACAGGTATTCTTATTCACAGAGGGCATACTCAAAAACCTGATGTGTATTAGTCGGATATCCCAAGTGACATGATTTGAATTTACATGGCAGACCTAAATCTGCAAAGGTTCAGTTTAGTGCCATAAGAAATTAGAACTAGACATAAACTCCTGGGATGTGTAATTAAATAAATGAGGACTCATTTGTACCCGTACGATTGCTCTTGCTCAGTTAATACCAGCCTTAGTTCCTTGAAATTATTTAAGTTCTATATTCTTTTTTCCAATTAAACATTATTACATTTACCTCCCACATACAGTGTTCTGTCATGTACTATGCAAGAAAAAAAAAGCAGAGATGAAGAATGGAGCTGAGAATTATGCATTAAAAATAGCCTCTTATAACAAGGTAAATATAGAAGAAATGTACCCTATTTATGCTGTCATGTGTCAGAAAGAATCAACTGCACTCTACTTTATTTTCCTACAGTGCTTGGCTGCTTAAACATGTTGACTATTCAACTTTATCCTTCAAAATATTCATTAAATTACAAACAAGGCTTCTACTTTTCAATTGCCTTCCCCAAGCCCCTCTCTAGCACCCTCTAATTAAACTTTTTGTTTTAAATGTTTTAAAAAATTCACCAAGCACAGGCTTTTCCCAAAGTGTAAGGCTCCACATTTGATGCACTCTGCTTATAAATAGAAAATATGCTATGTAAAGTATAATATTGGCCAGATGATTTTTGGTTTACATGAAGCCATCCTCTGTTAACAATTCATGGATGGTTTTTTTCCCTCTATTATTTAAATATAAAGTAATTATAGAGTGTTCTGGAAAAATGGGACATATCTTATATTCATATCTGAACATATTAATTAAATTTAACAGATGTATTTATAATATGCAGCGTGTCTCCATTATTCTGGATAATCCCTTTAATCCTGTTTGAATAGCTAGTTAGAAAAAGTTAATTCCAGGAACATCTTTCTAACATCTTTCTAAATAAATATTTCAATAAACCCATTTTGGTCTTTGTTCTCAATAGCACCTGATCTTAGAAAGCTGGGAAAATACTCTAGCCCTTCATTAGCAATTAATAATAGGGTGCTTAAGGACAGCATGCTAAATTGTCTTGTGTATAATTTGAGTCACACTGGAAAACATCTCTCTCTCTCTAGCACTTTCTATCTAAATAACCACAATGCAAATGTAAATGAACATCTATGTAATCTGCAAAAATATTATGAACATTAACATTTTTATCCAAATTTAACTGAAATGCCACAATCAGTGAAAATAAGTTCTGTTCTGTACTGAAATTCATCTTGAAATCAAAGAATGTGGAGTCATTGTGCTGTTTTTACTTTGCCAAATATGAGCTCAGAACACCTTAGCAGAAGGAATCCATACTTTAGCCAGGTAGAGTTGATACCTATCAGACAGAAAAAGAGTCTGGATTGAAAAAAAAGCAGCTGGTTTTCCCTGCTCTGAGAAATAGAACATGCCTCATATTATTTTCATACTTGGATTTTTTACCTTCTTTATATATACATATATATAAAGTCTGAAATCAGACCATGACCCAGAAATATCCAAGCAAACAACATTCAGACTAATTTGCATGGTATCTATGTAAGTATCTAAAGACCTGTGTTCCTGCAGACAAGCACAACTCAAAATGCACTGATGATGCCTCTCTGAATGGTGATGAAACGTTTGCAACCAAATTGACAAACTCGGAGCTCAAACCAAAAGCCTAACTACCAATCTGAGCTACTAATATTCAAACACATTTCAAAGGAACATTAAAAGTTATGGGGAAAGTCTTCTGCTCCTGTTAATTTGAGCAGTTGTGATCCAGCACCCGCAAGTTACATAGAATCACAAAGAGGAAAGAGACTGTTTGGGACAACCTACTTCTCAGTACAAATGATAGAATCCCAGAGAGATAGTTTTCTAATTCCTGCTTGAAAATGTCCAGGGAAAGAGAGGCACAACTATTTGCACAATGGTCCAACTCTTATTGTTAAGGGTTTTCCTTTAGTTGGATTCTACTTTCCTATATCAAACAAACCTTCCATTTCTTTATGTTGAATTTCTGAATAATTATGGAAATAGCAATAGTCAGACTGTGATGGACAAAAATATTCTGATGGTCAAAAATATTCTGTTAAGAGACTTTAATGGATGGATGGGAATAATTGACTGGGTTATTTGAAGGCCGAAGAATGAACAAGAATCATGACTTGTGTATATCTCATTGGAAAATTATCTGTTGATACTTTTGTTTCAAACATTTAAATATTTAATGCTATTCATCATATACGCATATAGAAAAGGAAAGAATACAAAATGTATAACTGTTTCATTTTTGATGAAAGATTGAAGAATTAAAGTGAAAAGCAGGTTGTAAATTTCTAAATGTGGCACAACCTATTATTTGATGGTGTCAGAAATGGTTATTTTTAAAAAAGGAACAACCAAAAAAAAAACAACAGTGTGAAAGTAGAACTACAGTAAGATAAAATATGCAAAGCACATATAAGAAGGGAAAGTGAATGGGTCAAAAAAGAGAGGAGGCTTAGAAAGTCATTGTCTGACGGAGTTAATGAGCACTCAATAACAGAAAAATAAGAAGTTTAAGAACAAAAGGTAGTGTTTGAAATAGCACATGGGTTGTCAGAATAGAAAAATATGAAGTTAAATGGTCTTATTACAAACTAGTTTTATCTATGCTTTTCCTCCTTCCTTATAACTTGCTTCCACCCCCCAGCCCTCTTTTTTTTGCTTATTAGTTTTTACTTTTAGTCAGCACAGTGTGGCCCACCCAGAAATGGAATGATGGGGTGTGAAGATAAGTACATATGATGGTTATTTTGATGCTAATCTAATATAGTAGTGAATTCTAAAGCCATTACTGTCCTAACAGTATTTGGATCCTGTTATTAATATCAATTACGAACTCTTCATTTTGTGATTTCTGTCTATGATTGTTAATGTGCCCCGTTGTATTTTTCCCAGTTT
>JANHFP010007593.1:180580-191680 GCA_032468135.1 Calamaria suluensis | reverse complement strand
ACTAAAAACCTACCTCTTCTGTCAGGCCGGCCTGGGGGGGAATTCAGTCTGAATGTTAGAAATGTTAGAGATTTTAAATTGTTTAAATATTTAATTTTAATTACTTAAATTTTAAAGTATAAATTAGCCAATGATATTTTTCGATTTTAAATTTTAGATAGCTTTTGTAAATTTCTTTTTTTTAGATGGCTGTAAACCTCCCCGAGTCCACGGAGAGGGGTGGTATATAAGTTTGATTAAATAAATAAATAAATAAATAATAAATAACAATCTGCGTCTTCATACCAACTTGGGAAGGATGGGTCAACCTTGACCTGGTGAGACAGCAGTCAGAAGAATTAGCCTGCAATACTGCATGCTAACTACTTATCTGTACTCTATTTCTATCATTAAGTGTTGTAGCTTATGATTCTTGATGAACGCATATTTTCTTTTAGGTACACTGAGAACATATGCACCAAGACAAATTCCTTGTGTGTCCAATCACACTTGGCCAATAAAAAAATATATTCAATTCTACTGCGCCAGCACAGTTCTTAATAAATTTTAGAATACTAGTAAATGTATATGTAATGATCCTGGTTTTAGATATTTCCACATCATGGTATTTTAACATCTTAAGCTTATTTTATTATTTTTTAACACCTTAAGCTTATTTGCATAAAAGTGACCATCATTCTGAACTTAGAATTTAGGCTTAAAAAGTTTATTTGTGGTTATCTGTGTTTTGGATAATTCAATTAGCTTAAGAGTTTGTTAGATGCCATTTTCAGTGGGGAGAAGAGTAAGATTCTGATAAGTGATGTTTAATAATCAGAATTTTTAAACACTGTTGGCTCTGTGATGACCGAGCCTAGTTATCTGAGTCTACTGTATGATTCCATTATCAATGTGGAGTTGACAGCTCTCTTCGTAATAAGCCTGGTATATTTTAAAGTACAGACACAATTTATTCAGGTTTTTTTATGGAACTAAACCAATTAGACAAATAGATCACACACATATTTCGCCATATTAGACAGCTATTAAAAGTACAGGATAAAATTGAAACCAGCAACCCATACACAAAAAAATATCAATTTACTTTACTCTGACTTTTATCCAATCTTATCTTGAGAGTTCAATTAAATCACTAGATGTTGATTAACGTATACAGAATATTGACCTGGCTTGAATTATAAACAGTTTGGTCTGAGAACACAATATATGAAGAACAACATGTCTGTAAAAATACTGTTCTACATTCTTCATAAAGGCATTTATTTGGTTCTCCTTTCTTTTTCAGATGCATAGATAGCAGTGGGGGGTGACCTTCACTTGTAAGGTGTTTTTCCACAGAAAGCTTCTTCTGTACTTTCCTTCATGGCTTACAATGACAGTTATCTTATATTGTCAGAATACATTCTTCAAACAGACATTTTTCTCTTACTTGTTACAATATGGTATAATATACCATATTATATTAATATTGTGGCTTTCTGAGAAATTATATCCCTTTTTCCATATAAGTGGGGCCACCTCAACAAAACATTCTCCCACATAAATACAGCAATGCAGCTTTAATATTTGTTGTTGTTGTTGTTATTTTTTAATTGTTTGCAAGTTCCCTGATAATGTGTTCACATTTACATTGTAAAATACTTAAATACAAATATTATTTGCATTTAGGCTGTTGAAAATCAGTCTTTGTGAGGCTGCTTTTGAAGATGATTCAGAAGCTTCAATTGATCCAAAATGTGGCCAGAAATGAAAGATTTAGCCATGTAACGCCAATGCTATGGTCATTATGTTAATTAATAATCTGTTTCTGGGTCTCATTCAAGGGCAGACTGCACCTCACATTGTTCAGCTTCCAGGATTTCCTTTTTAAGTAAGATTTGCTCCATGTCATGCATTCTATTTGGGAAGGAATACTAAGAGTTAAACATGTAAAGAGGGGAGAGGGTAATGTCACATTTCAATAACTACCCCCAATAGAATTCTAGAATACCATATCTTTTGAAGGATGGAACACTTCTAATTTTATCAAAGTTTATCAAGATTTGGTTATTCCACATAACCCTAGAGCATTGACAATGGCAGAGTTATCTTGAACTAGTGGGAAAAATTAACTAATATGTAGCACATATATGTGTATAATTTATGTTCCCTCAAAATATCTATTTTGTTTGTTTGTTTCAATCTTACATGTTCTGCTTGTTTGCAAGCCACCTTGATTTTAAGGAAGTAACAAGATTAATTGATAAATTTTCCTTTTTCTACAATACGTTGCATATTTGAAAATGCTGAAACCAGAGTTTATTCATATGCAAAGGACTAAGAATACCCAGGATTCCCTACCTGACAGCTGGCAACTATAATGTCTGCCTGAAAATGATGGGTACTGGCATTCAATGAAAAAAGAGAGCACCAAGTTGAACAAAGTTACTATATAAGTTTTATGAGTTTAAGTTCCTCTTTATAGACACTGATCAGATTGTACAGTCCATATGAGTTCTTCTTATGAGTTCTTCTATTTAACCCTGTTAAGTTCCTGAAACATTGGAAAGAATGGCTGGCTAGAGGGCGATTCACAATTCATCTACACAGCTAACACAGTCAAGCAGGGACAGTTCAACTTGCCAACCTCTTGATTCTCTCATATCTTCTAAGGAACCTTTTTCCACATTTTCATTTGTAATTAAACAGTGAAAGAAAAAGATTTTTAAAAAATCCCATGAGGTTCTAAGAAATAGAAGGGACAAGATCTGCATTAGCTAGAGCAGCAGCTAATAGACTTCTTAAATGCTACATGTTGGAATTAAATTGGATTTGTATGTGCTTAATGGTACACAGCATGGTATCCTGATTTGGCAATGGCAGGAAAGAAGAGTTAATAATTTCATAGAAGCAGGAGGTTAAAGGGAATCATTGTAAGGATATTATTAAAATAACATGGTCTTGTGATAGCAATCTACACATAATTAGAAATGTATTCCAGCTGCAGTTTAGGATGTATTTTTTTCTTTAAACCTATGCAATTAAGGAAAAATAGGAGGAGAGGTGAGAGAAACTTCTGACTTAAATGGACACATAGTTCACCGCATCTGCTAGTACTATCTAGAAATATTGCAAAGTTCAGTAACTGAATAACAAAATATGTACATTTTTGAAAGCTAATTTAAAAAAGGTAACAGTAAGAATTTCAAACAAAAATCCATACTACAAAAAGTGTACATAGTGCATAGGCTATAAATAAGAAAACTAGATGTGCAACTGTATACACTAGGAAAAACTTTGTGTAACCAATTAGGGTGTTGTTTTAAAAATAATTCATAAAAATGTATCCATAGTATAATTATAACAGAGAAAGAATGAATTCAATTAATTAATATGTAACAACATGTAATGTATGTGTTTTCAAAAGTGTTACATCTAATTTCAACATAATTTACTTCCAGGTAAATAGATATAGACTAACTGACCAGTTATTTCTTTTATGAAATAAAAGAAAAGTTGGATTTAAAAGCCCCTAAAAGCATAGATCAAAACTAAGAACTTAAAAGATTGTTTGAGACAATGGTATCGGGAATAATAGATGAACATGTAGTAAACCTAAATGGATGGATTAGTATTAGATTGGTTCAGATTTCTTGTTTCTAAGAATGGTTTCTTATTTAAGAAACCTTTTGATTTATGTGATGTGACAACATTACAGAAAGCAACCTTCACTATGAAATAGTGTTGATATACTATAATAAAGAATTGTTACTGTTCTAACATACCATATTTTTAGGACTATAAGATGCTCCGAAGTATAAGCACCTAGCTTTTGGGAATGAAAACAAGCATTAAAAAATATGCCTCTGCCTCCCAGCAATTTACCTCCTTGCATCAAACAGCAAACAGCCTTGTCAGAATCTGATTTAGCACAAGCAGCTGATTGGTGGTTGGATTGGCCTCCCAGAATACTTCCTGTTAGTTGTTCCAGGCTGTGGGGATTGTCACTGCCCATCGCCATCGCCGCTGCCCATTGCTGCTGCTGCACATCCCATTTTTGGCCTGTTTTAGGCAGCAGGGATCACTGTTGCTGATGCCTATCACTACCACCTGGAAAGGCCAAAAATGGGATGCCTGGAGGCTTATCCAACACCAAAGTTCAATCTTTTGATCCTACTTTTTCAAAGTTGAACTGTTGCTATTTTAAAGTGTTACCATTATATACCATTGCTTTCATTAATCTGATTTTTGTAGGTATAGACACATCACAGCATGTGAATATCTTTTCTGAGGCTTTTAAGGCTGCTCTACCAAGTACTAGTCTGTGGCATATTTCTTACTGCTTGTTCAGTGAAGTACTTACTTATTTTTTTAGCATTCTTTGACTTTCTCAATTATCTAAGATGCATCAGCAATTATGTTTCATCTTCCTCGATCTCTTTCATAGCCAACTAGTACATCTGATATTTCTTCTTTTTTTTATGAAGGATGCTTTAATCTGAATTGGATTATTTTGTGATCTTGAGAATGAATGATATTGCACAATAGCTTGTGAATTCTGCTAAACCTCCATTCTTTGTACTGCAACATGGATTGACCACTTTGTATATTTTGGCTACTGTGTCATTCTAGATATTTGCTGGCATAGTTTGGGTAAAACCTTTGCTGACTTTTTCTGTTGCTTGATATATTTCTGTGGCTATACTATCAAGTATGTTGCTCAATACAGCAATGGGTCACTCAGACTATTCTGTTTGCTTAAGATGGTTCATATTATGCAGTTACGGATTAACTGTTTTGAAGTCTTGAGCATCTCATCTGTGAATTAGAAGCATAGATCAATTTTATCTAGAGACATTTTGTTCATTGACAATTCATGGTTGTCTAAATTAATATTGAAGTCATCAATGATTAAGCTGTAAGAAAGTATTCCCCAAGTCTCTTTTAAGAACTTTTTAGCTTCATAAATAGATCAGAATAATTCAAACTGAAAATAATTGCCATCTTAAATAGGAAATAATTAGTTTATTTAACAATCTCCAATCACACAATCCAGTTCTTACTAAAATAAAACTATCTAAAATATAACAGAATCTTCTGCAAGCAGACAAATTTTTATTTAGAAAATTGCTATATTTTAAACATTTTGTGCATTTTGAAACAAAGTTTATGATTTCTTTTTATTTTGTGTGTATATACAGAGTTACACCTGAAACAAAGAGAAAAATCTGGAGATTTCTGCGCACCATGGACAGACTGGGTGTCAGGACAGATCCATGCCTGCAAGTACACTCTGAGATCATTGTTTACTGTATTGTTTATATAGCCATAGTGGTAAGTGCCAGAATACAAATACCTTGAATTGTTTCATAAAGATAAAGTCTTAATAGGAAAATAAAGATAGCAAAATAGGATGATTGTTTCTGTATAACACTGCAAAATATCCCTTTATATTATTTTGGGGCAAGATCTTTGCAATATCTTCATTTTGTTAATGGGACAGAAAACCTAGAAAGTTGGTTCAGGAGGCATGTTTTGGAAATCTGGCATCTTGAGAGATTCTGTGACTTAATTCAAATCAGTTCCATCAATCCTTCATATGTGTGTTTGTGTGTGTGTGGTTGTGTTTTAAAGGAAAGCGTCTCTTGATTGTGGCTCAAATAAGTCAAAACCGCAAGCCTAACTCTAATAAAACCACAAGCCTTTCTCAGCTCTTTTGCTTTGTATTAAGATTTTTGTTTCCTTTATTTCTATAGCCTTAATACAAAAAAACCACAACCTCTTTAAAGTTCATCCAAAACTCACTTATTTGGGACATGTGGTATTAATGTTTCATGACAGATTTTATTCTATTTCTTATATTTTGAGATGAAAACTGAGCCAGAAACATTTTTTTTATAAAAAGTAATGTGGATATTTGGCCAGTTCACCATTTTTCAATCAAGTTATTAACATAGCCTAGAGATCCCTGAAAAGCAGCTATTTTCTATTGCCCAGGAAAACCCCTTTGATTGAGTGTCATAGCATTCTTATTCAAAATGTTTATATAACATCAACCTCAATTATGGTTTACATTTACATTCAGATTGTCAGTGCTACTGAAAATAGTAATTAATGTTGTAGCTCTGTTAGGTAAGAGAACAACATATCCTATTGGCATCCAATGAATGTGAGCATTTAAAGGTGACGTGAATGTCCCCTGTGTGAATTACCAGATTTCAAGTGTTTTTAAAAATGCATAACAGTTTACTGCAAAATAGTATCCTTTTATTGAATAACTTTAGTGGATTCAATAAGATTTCCTGCTCTCATGTGAACTTTTCTCAGATACCTCCAGAAGCCATTCCAAAGCTAAGGGATAAAATTATCTAGCCCAAAAGGCCACTGACAGCCAATCTCTTAAATTTTAAGCTCACACATGTGTTTTGTTCACAATGAAATGTACATATTTAGTTTGTATAGCTATTCTAGAGTTTTAAATTATTTTTTGTGCTTTGATGTTCAGTATTACAAAGTGTGGTCTTACCAAGGCCTTATAAAGTGGTACTAACACTTCACATGTTCTTGATTCTTTAATGCAGCCTAAGATTGCATTGGCTTTTTTTAAATGGCTACAGCATATTGCTGGCTCATATTTGATTGTCCACTAGGACTCTGATCATTCTCACAGTTACTGCTATTGAGCCAAGTTTAACCTACTCTGTACCCATACATTGGGTTGTGGTCTACTTTGTCAATGCCTCACTAAAATCTAAGTATACTATATCCATAGCATTTCGCTGCTCCACAAATTTAATTGCTTTGTTGAATAATGAAATAAGATTTATTTGGCATGATCTGTTTTTGACAAATCCATGTTGACTTCTGGTTATAACTTTGCAGTTTAGTTTAATTTTGTTTAAATTTCATATCTTGGAAAATACCTATTTAGTTGAACATCAGCTGTAGAAATAAAAATTCAAGTGACAAAAATATGAAGCAATAAAATCAGCATAAATACAAAATCCCAGGCATTTTATATTAACACTCTCTGACCTGAAGCTGCAATTGGGTGATTGTATGCAGATGTTGTTATTTCCTGCCCCTCTGATTGTGACTGAACTATGTATCTAGGGAAAATATTGCAAAAGCAATCTTTATATGAATGGTATCACACTGGTTGTGAATGAAAAGTAGGAGTATATTTGACATCTGGTGGGAAACATCTGCATAGCGGGTTCCTCAACTGAGACCAATGAAGTGGTGGACAGTTTGGCCTC
This sequence comes from Calamaria suluensis, assembly GCA_032468135.1. Lineage (NCBI taxonomy): Eukaryota > Metazoa > Chordata > Lepidosauria > Squamata > Calamariidae > Calamaria > Calamaria suluensis. Next base: position 184,442 of record JANHFP010007593.1, on the reverse strand, counting down.
AGCTGTGAAGCTACAGTCAGTATGGCAATTCAGCCCCATGGAGGTTTCCAAAACAGTGGGGGAGGGATATGTGCTGGTTGTTCCAATTATTTGTTAATGAGTTTTGTATGAATTCCTGCCATTTACCCATTGGAAATTTAACTCCCTACTGTCCTACCACAAAAACATGTTTTATTGGCTTACTAAACATGAATATAACAGTTGCATCTGGAAGACAGAGGGGACAGTTGGTTACATAAGCTCACATTTCATCTAGAATAATCAACAATGCTATGTTGTATTCTAAGATGCTGCACATTAGAGATTGTGATTAGAGAGAAAATAGCGAGTAAATAAATTTACAGATATGCTATAATACATGTCATGGATTTACTTCTTAATTCCTTACATTTTTCCCTGCATTTCTGTGGTAATTTTGTATATATTAGTTTATAAATCAAGACTGATCCTAACCATATTGACAAAGACAAAGATGTCTATAGTGTTTGGTTAATTTTGAATTAACATGTGCTTGATGTTGTTCTGTATTTTCACAATTATGGAAAACAAAGAGTCATGGAATCTATTATTTAATTGAGGAAAACTCTTTTTAAAATTTGGTGTGCAGATTTTAAGACTACAGATAAAATAATTCCCTTAAATATCCCTCAATAAATGTGATTTGATGGCCCTTTCCACCCCTTCTTGAACATCTAATGAATTTACATTATTTCTCTTTCACTTTGTAAACTTCCCTCATGATATACAAACTAGGTAGAAGTTTAATAGACCTGAAATGCAAATTCAAATCCCCACAATTCAAACCCAAAGCACATAGGAATGACTGGAATTGCAGGCTAGTACCTTTTGGGAATAATAGATTGGGGAAAGCTTGATAAAACATATGATTTAAATTATCCATTTAAAGGGGAAAACTCTGAAAACATATATTGACTGGTAAAGATATGATCCATATCTGAATCGCACCAAGAGTAACCGTGTAGGGAATTTTTATTTTGCTCTATGTTAGAGAACAGCATGCCCATTTTAAGAAGTTGCCATTTTTACAATTATTGGCATTCTGTCTTTGGACATGCTTTACGTCGATCCCTTTTGGCCAAGTAACTCCTCTACGTACATTACTTAATCTCATATAACCTGACCCTACACATGTTTCCTCAAAATTAAATCTCATGAAGTTCAATGGAAGTTAGTCTCTAGCGAACATAGAACCACAGCATGAATCACATGCTTGACACTTGATGATTCATAGTTAAATGCATAAAGTGCTCCTATTAAATAGCATCAGGGGTGGAACATTTTTCAAAGCTCCTTTGAAGGGAAGGTGTTTCCATAAATAATGTCAGTGTAGAATGGTAAGGCAAACTGTGCAGAAGTCAGTATTGGCTGAATAATGAGGAAAAAAAGGAGAGAAATTTTGAAAAGCAAACCCACAACTGTAATGTGATCCTATAAAATTAATTAGAAGGCTAGACAGCTTGGAAATTGTACTATACTAGGGAAATTGCAAATGGGATCATAACATGTAAATTGTGATGTCACCAAACAAGCAATGAAAAATATTTATTTTGGCTTTGGCTTAGGTTGGAGAATAATGCTTAATGCCATACAAATTACATTGGACTACTAGGAATTACTGAAAGAAGTATTGTGGAGAGAACTTTTCATTGCTCTCTAGTGTATATTGGATTTCATTGCATTATGTAACTAAGCTCACACATAAGTCTGATTAAAGAAATAGCAGTAGCTAACATGGATAACTTTTTTAAAAAATGGTTTGAGACACAAGAAAATAATAATTGCCAGATATAGTCCATGCTGCACAGTGCTTCCTAGGGCATAGCTCTTATGTGCTCAAGGTATAACTTTGAAATATTTGTTTACACAGAACCAAAAGAATTATGTTTGCTGGAATGACCAAAGTATAACTACTTGAACAAGAAAATATTAGGGCTTTGTATTATGTAATATTCTGAATGGCCCCTGATGTATTAATAAAACTATTGTTACTAACTAAAATGGCTCATTGTCAACACATCTACAATTTAGGAGAACATTTATCCAACACATTGTCAACTTTTGGTCGCTACGATTTAGAAAATATGTGGAGACTCTGGAGAGAGGGGAGACATGATAGCAGCACTCCAATATCTCAGGGGCTGCCACAAAGAAGAGGGAGTCAAGCTATTCTCCAAAGCACAAGAAGGCAGAACAAGAAGCAATGGGTGGAAACTAATCAAGGAGAGAAGCAACTTAGAACTAAGGAGAAATTTCCTGACAGTTAGAACAATTAATCAGTGGAACAACGTGCCTCCAGAAGTTGTGAATGCTCCAACACTGGAAGTTTTAAAGAAGATGTTGGATTTATCTAAAGAGGTGTAGCTTTTCCTGCCTGGGCAGGGGGTTGGACTAGAGGACCTCCCTTCCAACTCTTACTCTTATCTTATCTCCATGCTAATACCGGTAGAATAAGCTATTTCAGTACAATGTTAAGAAACTTGCCTCGGTAATTATTTATTTTGCCCCGTTGCTCAGACCTATAAATGAAGGAGCGGGATAATACTTCAAGATGCTTTATTATGGATTACAGACACTGAGCTAAGTGAGCTAAATCGCCTGCAAGGTCACCAGTCTGATGCTGAGGATTAAAACTAGGTGTCAGAACTAGACAGGAAAATATATTTTGAGCAGATAGGGAAGTACATCCAAATAAGAGGATGCCAAGAGAAATGAAAACAAATAGGAATTGGGCAGAAAGGAAAAATCAATGTTGTATAAGTATTATCTATAAAGCAAAGTATAATGTATGCCAAGAAAACTGTAGAGACAGATTCTAAGAACAGGGTACAATTGAATGGAAGATAACGTGGACACAACATATTCTTCTACAAGAGAATCATAATAATGACATCATTACAGTAACTTTTTTTTAAAAAAAGAATATTAATATTGGAGGAGCTGAATTACTGTAACCCTTAATGTCTTATATCCTATACAAATAATTTAAGGAAACGCATGCAAGAAAAATTCCCTAAAGCTCTTGTCCTTCCTGTGGTTCCCCAAATTCTGGGAGCTCTGTGTGTTTCTGAGCTGAGCGGAATGAAGCAAAAGGGGACCATCCCATATGCAAGTCTACCAGTCTAAAAAAGTCTGCCGGCCCTAAAGCTTCCTTAAATGCTCTCCCACTTTACCAAGGCAGCCTGCTCTGCTCTGCAATATTAAAGGAAGAAAAGTTACCTTCTATGAATGCAATGCATCTTATACATTAAATCTCATCTCTATTCTCATACATTAATCTTCCATAATTTTTTCCCCTTTCTGCCCAACTCCCACATGCTCCCCCCTTTTGACATACTCTTATTTAGATATGCTTTCCTATCTGCTCGAAATATCTGGTCCTATCCAGTTCTCACATCTACCGGTAGTTTTAATCCCCAATATCAGACTGTTGACCTTGTAGGATGTTTAGCTCACTTAGCTCAGTGTCTGAAATCCATAGTAAAGCATCTTGAAGTATTATCCCGCTCCTTCATTTATAGATCTCGGCAGCGGGGCAAAATAAATAATTACCAAGACTTCTTCTTTTTCCCTGACATTGAGCTGAAGTATCTTATTCTGTTAACATCATGCTATTAGATCAAGTTTTGCCTTCTTGGACACAGAAACAAATCTTGCTTTGTTCTTTTATGACAATCCTTCAGGTACCTGGCCAGTGCATCCCCCCCATCCCCCCCCGCTACCATGCTAATCCCCAGTCTAATGCCCATAAATTCCTTCCACTTTTTCCCTGAGCTCTTGTTTTCTATAATCCTTCGTGGCTTTCAACTCGTATCAGCAATACTGTGCACAGCCCTGCCTCCTT
>JANHFP010007593.1:125576-137872 GCA_032468135.1 Calamaria suluensis | reverse complement strand
TTCTCCAGGGAGTCCTTCCTTCTCATTAGGTGGCCAAAGTATTTGAGTTTCATCTTCAGGATCTGGACTTCCAAAGAACAGTCAGGGTTGATCTCCTATAGGACTGACCAGTTGGATCGCCGTGCAGTCTAAGGGACTTGCAGGAGTCTTCTCCAGAACCAAAGTTCATAGGTATCATACTGGGTCCTAGTAATCCTTTGCTTTAGGGTGAAGTTACAGTGACTGAATGGAGCTCGAGCATTTACTGGCCAGATGCCATTCCTTGTGCCTATGTGGAGTTCACAGCAGATAGTTACTCATTGCTCCCAGAGAAAAAAAAATATCTGTCATGACTGAACTCACAGCCTCCTGAATGTGAGGTGAGAGCTCCACCTCTAGGCCACCACATTGCTCACTGGATCCTAATGGGTAATGTACACTGTACACTGTACATTTACATATGTAAATGAGGACAGATATGATGGAATGTCAGAAGAATAAAATATGTATGGGGTGGTTGTGTGTCTGTGTGTCCGTAGAAGCAAAAAGAATGAGAAAAAAGCTCAAAGAAATTCTGCCTTGATTCTGTAGATACAAGTTGATGTAGAGATGGACATTGACTGGCTTTCATCATCCTGATCCTCTAACCTTTAAGTCTCTTCCAAGACTTCTAGTGACTGCCATTTCTTATCTCAAAGAGATGTTAGCAACATTCATTGTCCTTTCACCCTTGTTTCAACTTCATATCATCCTGTCTTGCGGTAGATTTGAGTTTGTTCTTTTTAGCCATATCTGATCTTCTCCCGTCTATTGTAATAATTTAATTATTCAAATAATTAAATTCTTTGTTTTCTTTTTCATTCTAGCCACATTACTTTAACAGATTCTTCATCTCTGTTTTTTTGCCAGGGTTTCTCCCCCCCCCCCTCTCCTTTCTTTTCTTCCCTTGCTGTTAGGTTTTTCTGCTTTGACCTCAGAATCTGTATCTGCAGCAGGCAACATTTCCATCACCAATGAAGAACTTGTAAGGGACAGATTCTGGAATCCATAAAAAGCATACAAGACAGTGTTGTAAGCTGTTTTAGATACAAACAGCTAATCTAACAAAAGCTGTTAAGGAGCAATAATAGACCATTCTAAAGTGATACAGACAACAACAACAGTTTTGGAAGAACAGTTTGTTCTACATTGTTCTATGCTGACAGGAAAGTTAATAGGACCCATAACTTCACCTACAATGTCAGCAAAAAAGAAATTTCTTCATCTTCCAATTGTGTACATGCTGTCAACTGTTAGCAAGGCTTCGTTGCTCTTTATATTGGCCAAAATGTCCAATTTCTCCTTAAAATAAATAAATGGACCCAGATCTGAAATAATAATATCTAACAAAAGCTGTGGTTTTCTTTCTCTTTCCTCTCCTAACAATTAAATGTATATTGAGGATTATTCTTGAGGAACTAAATGCCACACAATGGATATAATGAGTTGTGGTATATGAAAGCTCAACCCAAAGTAAACCTTTTATTTTATAACATGTCACAATATTTAGTTTATTTTTTAAAAACATATTTTATCATGTAAATAAATTAACACTAAAACCAGAGAATCAAGCTGAATCCATAACAGTACATTACCTGGCTCAGCAGGGCCTTAAGATAGCCCATATTTCACCAGGTCACAAACATTCATTAGCATTGTTTCAGATCCATGAAAAATGGAAAAAAAGCCCTCTTTCCTTGATCTGTTGATCTTGGATGTAGGTAAATATTTTCCAAAGGTTTAAAAATGGCAAGGCTGTAGGGTAGGGCTATCAAAGTCATGGCCCACAGGCCAGATGCATCCTGACACATCACTCAATGACGCTGCCACAATGCACATTTGACACCCCTCCTGTAGGGCTTAGATTGCATTAGATTGCATTAGTTGAAAAGGTAAGAATAAGGAAGCTGTTGCTTATGTAGTGGTAGTGTGACTAACTGAAAAACAGTGTATGCTTTGGACAACACCAGTGTTGTTCCACTGTATAAAGGATAAGATTGCTATAGGGCAGTGATGGTGAACTTCTTTTTCCTTGGGTGCTGAAAGCGCACGCACAAGCATGACAGCACATACACACAACAGTGCTTGCCAACACCCATGATGCAATGCTCCCAAAAGGCCCTGCTCCCATACATGCATGTATGATTCCCCCACACTCCCCGCCCTCCACATGCATGTGTGACTCCTGTTTTGGTGCTAGTAGGCTTCCCTGAAGCCTCCTGGAACCAAAAATGGGGGGCAGGCACATTGCACCCCCACCTCCCATTTTGGTGCTAGGAGGCCTCCCTGAAGCCTCCTGGAACCAAAAACAGGGGTGGGGGTGCCACACACCCCATCCCCACACATGCATGCATGACCCCACCCACCATTCCTGCACATGTGCACGCATCTTCCATCAGAAACCCGAAAATCAGCTGTCTGGCGGGAGGTATGCCGGCACGCATGTTGGAGCTGACCTGAGCGTTGGATTGCATGGTCACAGAGATGGCTCTGCATGCTGCCTGTGGCATGCTTGCAATAGGTCCGCCATTAATGCTATAGGAGTTCAATTGTGCCTGGGAAAACGATTGGCGGAATTGTAACTGAAAGAGTACAAGAGGTGACAAGCAACAAAATTTGGGATGCCAGGCTTTATGCTGCATAAAGAAGTTTCTCTTTAGCAAATATGAAGGAAAAGGGAGTGAGGGAGGAAAGGAGGAAGGGAGGAGTACACGTTTTGATTTAAAGAAAATTTATTAAGAGATTAGGAGTCAACAATAAGGAGTTAAATTTGATAAGAATAAAAGTGAAAGTAAAGCATTCTTAGAAGCAATGTTTAGCAAATGATTCAACATTAAGCAGGTGGAAAGACAAGGATATATGATGTTTTCCTGGTTGTTTAATGTATTTATATATAGATACATAAGGATTGCTTATGGCAGTGTTTCTTAAGCACAGCAATTTGATGATATATGGACTTTTAATTTCCAGAATTGTCCAATTGGCATGCTGACTCGGGAATTCTGGAAGTAGAAGTCCATACATCTTCAGATTGCTGAGATTTAGAAACACTTTCTTGTGGTAAAGATAGAAGTAACTTGATAGGAAACATAAAGTTCCATGTATTTTGGTTTGTAGGCAATGCTATACTATCAGCTGAAACTGAAATTATTTTGCAGCAAATACTAGCTTAGTTGCATGATGCAAAAGAAGTATGGATAGGAAAACACAAATATAAAATAAAGATAGTTATATTTGATAAAAAGAACAGAGAAAATGTTTGCTGGTTATACATTAATAGCAAAAATAACAGGTAAAGTAATGTTTACTTCAGGTGTGAAAATAAAAGAATACATTTTAGACATGAACATACTGGAAGAAATGTGGTGTTAAAATGTACTCCACTGCAAGGAATGAACATTTTTTGAAAAAAAATGTTTGCAGAATCTTTGCTATATGGAAATGGGACTAGTAAAAAGGGCCAAGTTGAATGTGCTATGAATGAGAAAGCTGACAAACATGTGTAGTTAAACAAGAAGAGGTTCAAGAATGAAAAAAAGTGTCAAATGCTTGTGAATTTAATTCAGCATTGAACAGACAGTGCAAAGTGCAACACACAGAGGTGGTCTGGCTATGTAGAGTTAATGAATGAAGATCCAAAAAAGAAGGCAAGTATTTGAAGGAGGAGAGTTTCAATGAAGAGTGTGAAGGTCATGTTTGGATGAAATTGTGAGTTCCCGAGAAAGAAAGGAAGAAATAACAGAAGAACAAAAGCAATGTGTGAATAGGTAGATGAAGCAAGAATGGTTTTCAACGATAGAAGATTTTGGAAAAATACCATGAATATACAGGACATAAACTGTGTTTAGGTGCAGTTCATTTACTTTATCTTAACTCACCTTAATTACTTTGGCTTACTAATTACTATTTTCCTGTTATTTGCAAAATGTTACTTAATTTGAAAATTGATAATAACATAGGTATGTCTTCGTTCTTATATGTAATAGATGGGTTTTAACTGGCTTTGCTATTTAGTTAACGTTTTTAAGCATTTTGGTTTTTACCTTAACTTTCATTGTATGTCATTTTTCCAGAAAGGGCAGGATGAAATTTCACTAAATAAATAAGATAGATTTCAGTGCTTTGAGCACTGCACTATTTTACTTTAGTTTGGTTGAATTTAAAATTAAATGGAAAAAAATTAAATGGCAAAAATACAAACAAAAGAAACAGCAGGTCTAACTTCAGGACAAGAGTGTAAAAGGAGGTTTTCATTTATGCAATTGAAACATCCATCACTGAAGAGTAATTGCAATAGCAAAAAAAAAGAGTCCTTTAGTAATTCTATCAACCTGATCTAAAAGCAAAAGGTTAGAGGCTACTCTGACCTTTGGCCTTGCATCAAAGGTATGAGAATATTCCACGTTTCTTTGTACAGGGAGCAGGGACAATGCCACAATCTTTTGGGAACCAGATCTGCCCAAAATCCAAAAGCAAGGCATTACATTAAGCTACTTAAAGACACAATGTGTAAAGTTCAGGATCTCCCCCTCTGTCTCTTCACATGCACAGGTATAGAACTTCCAGCATGTATGAAGAAGTTGGCAAGCAGTGAAGTCCATATGAACCTATGTTCTTTTTTTAATAATTCTGATGGTAACTGATTATTTCTTAAGGTCTTTAGCTTGATTAACTTAACAATTTAAGAAAGATTCACTGGTGACCATTGGAGTACGGAGACCCATGGTTTCTTATAACCCACAGTTAGTTAAAATAGATAAGTATCTTGCATAATCGACCTAAGCAGGCCTTAAACCATCCTGAGTTTCCATTTGGTAATGAAATTCCTCAACTGCTAACATTTGTCAGAATGAAAAATTTGGTTTTATTTTTCTTAGCTTCTCTGTACAAACAAATGAGACTTTGCTAGAGACAAGGCTGCCACTTTTCCTCTTTATTAAGACTGATTTAATGGTAAATTGTCCTCTTTTAAGTGATATCATTAAATAAAGATACCAAATTTCATAAATTAGTGGTTTCTGGGAAATAACCAATAACTCTAGCCTACTCTGTAAAATAATCCCTGATCCTAATTATTCTACAGCCCATTGATTATAATCAGATGCAAGCTGTTGCCCATTTGCTTCAATTATGATTCTTCAATATTAATTTAGCCTATGTCCACATATTTCTTATCAATGAGCATAATTGTCTGCTGGAACTGTTCATAAAACAGAATAACATAATAATGGAGTTGGAAGGAATATTGAGGTCTTCTAGTCTATCGCCATGCTCAAGCAAGAGACCCTATACCATTTTAGACAAATGACTCTCCAGTCTCTTCTTAAAAGCCTCCAAATATACATCTATACTTGGGAATATGACTTTGTGTATTAGTTACTGTGTTAATTACCTCAGATTAAAGGTGGTCTCTACAGGGATATCTGCAGTGAGGGTCACAAAAGTCAAAATTGTAGCTGTGTAGCAGAGCATAAGATCATAAAGGGCAGGGCCTTGGTCACGTAGTCATAGTTGCCATCTTGTTGTTTTTTTCCTTGTCCCATGTTTCTGCTGTGACACAGTGGCTCAGTGGCTAAGACACAGAGCTTGTCAATCGAAACATCAGCAGTTCAGCGGTTTGGGGTCAACTTCTGTTACTTGTCCCAAGTTTCTGCAAACCTAGCAGTTTGAAAGCATGTAAAAAATGCAAGTAGAAAAATAGGTGGGAAGGTAACAGCGTTCCATGCGCCTTTGGTATTTAGTCATGCCGGCCACATGACCATGGAGATGTCTTCGGACAGTGCTGGCATATGTGTGAAGGAAACGTTTATCTTTATGTTTCTGCTCTTTACATATACATATATATGTAAAGGGCAAAAGGAAAGCTACAAATGTTGCTTCCTCCCATATTTGGGATACTAGGTATCTCTACACATACATATATATTAACATTAGGTTGTTGCTTAGTCTTATGGTAGCATTGTCTCTTTTCCTCATACTGCTCCTAGCTTATATGAACTTGTAATTTTTCTATTTCTGTCCTTTGTTGTGATTCTATCCTATTTACTTTTAAGAATAAACAATCTTCCAATATGCAAACATTTGACCTCTAATCAGATTATGACAAGTTTAACTAACTGACTTCTTATATAAATGGACATGTAGCAAGGTCAAATAATAATGCCTTTAAATGTTGACTGATACTACAATGTTATACTGTACTTCTTATAACCTAAGGGAAAGCTGTTAAACCAAAAATATAAAAACATATCATTTGGGTCCAACCTGGCATAACAATTGCCTGCAAATATAAGAATTGCCTTAAGATGTGAGACATTAGCTAGTACATTCATAGTATTTTTTAAAAAAACATTCATCTTTCTTTGCTTACACTGTTTTTAAAAAAGACATTGCATACAATTCAGTTTGGGTTACTTCTTCCAAATAACACATTAAACTATTTATTTCATTCACACAACACACACAAATGTTAGTATCATCTGAAAGGTTCTGGAGAATGAATGTCTGGGAGTTATAATTCATCTGGTGCTACAGGCAGCATTGTAGGAATTGGGGTATAGAATATAAGATATATGGTCTGCTTTTTATGTAATCTGGTTCCTGAAGTTAAATGGAGATTAAATGGAAATTAAATAAAATATTTCAGCCAAAACATATGACTTCAGAGTTCATTGTAGGTTTCAACATAATAAACTCTTTTATTTCTATAATCCCAGCATGAAATAGCTCAGTACATTTTTGTCGCACTGTCAGAGAAACAATAAGAATTGCATGCCACAAACACAGGTTTTAGGTGAAAATCATAGCTCTGATCTAGACTTTAAGGGTCCTGTAATCACAATAATCTAGATCTGCATAATGCAAAGGCCCAGGGACGAATAGCAGGGAGTATCAAAAAAGTTGCTATGGAGTCTGAAACTACCTAATCAAAACTCCACCTTTTAAAAATACAAACAGTGATATAAAGAGGCTATGAACGTGCAGTCATATAGTGGATGCCAGCATGTATTTTTTTAGAATTGTACCCCAAAGTCTTTTTAAAGTTATCTTCAGATTTTTAATCTCTAATTAACATAGTTTAAATATGGCTCCACTCATTTCTACCTCCAGGTGGAATACTTTTGAAATGCAGTCATTGGCTTGCCACTCAAAGATGAAGTCAGGTCTCTTATTAAAAAACAGTTATGCTTTGTAATGTTCTCCATTGAGTTAGGGATAGAAATATTCCTTTGATATGATAGGCAAAGAAGCCAATGGAATCTTTAAAGTGGTGCTGATTGTGGAATGCAGGATGTAAGAAAGGGCACTGAGCCATAGGATGGGAAGACAGGGGAAGAAAATCTCCACTAGGCTGCTTTTTCTTCTATATAATTCTGCACTGGCAATATGTCTGGCTCTAGCAACATGAGCTGCAGATGTGGGTTTCAGCAGGTTCTGACCAGTTCTGGAAACCCGTAGTGGAAATTTTGAGTAGTTTAGAGAACTGGTAGTAAAAATTCTGACTGGCCCGCCCCAATCTATTCTCTACCTCCTGAGTCTCAGCTGATCAAAAGGAAATGAGAATTTTGCAGTAACCTTCCCCTGAATTGGGAAGGGAATAGAGATTGTACAGTATCCTTCCCCTGCCACGCCCACCAAGCCATACCCACAGAACCAGTAGTAAAAAATTTGAAACCCACCACTGATGAGCTCCATTTTTTAACTGAACTGAAAGAATTGTACAGTCTTGCTAATAATGAGGCAGCAGCCAATAGATTTCATGTGTTCAAGGATAATTGTCAGTGCCAGTTGATTAAGCACAGATGCTCTTAGAATCAGGATTTACTCACAGCCAAAATTTCTAATAAGTTAAAGAATTATTGCCTGCCAAAGGGAGCAACCAAATTTAAGAAACCCAACTGCTTGCCTGAAGAAGAAAGTTGAAGTCACTTGAAGCAAAGAAAGATTACTTCAGTGAGGGCCGTACAGAAATAGTCCACTGAAACATGCTGGCCTATTCTCTCACTCAAGCCACGGGAAGTCTTACTATTGGAAAACAGAGCAAGGATATACGATTCTTCTTTGCCGCTCTTTGTTAGATGTAGCAAAGAATAAGGCTGGAAATCTTCCCATCTCATCTGTGCTCTGCAGTTGCCAAGATTTAACAACAGTGGAAGTGAAGAAGATCAGGCAGAGGTTGAGCAATGAAGGTACCAAGTGGAGAAGGCTGGAGCAACTGAATCAGGGGATGTGAAATACAGGGGCAGAAATGCATCTATGTTTCCAAACATTATGTTTAATGGGGAACAAAAGTTGGCAATTGTATTGATGGGGACCCTGCATGATAAAGGAGATACATTTGGAGCTATTCCAAACAAAACTCCTGTTCCATCTGTCAACCAATTTGGTCTAGGAACCTTTAATTGAGGGTTGGGAACCTGTGGCCCTTCCAATGTTGCTGAACTAAAGGGAAGCCAGCAGTTGGCATTCCCTCTCCTGCATTAAACAGTAAATAGATGAATTATAGAACTAGACAAATGTATGAGATACGTTTTACAAGCTATCCTTCATAAATATCATCTCTCCTCCTTTCCCCATTCCTCCCCCCTTCAATTTCTCTACAAGCATTGTGCAAAAGCTTAAAGCATGCTGCTTCTCTTTTCTTTGCATCATTGGGGTAATTGGGAATCAGCCGGAAGCAAATCTAGGCTTCTACTCACTGCCTAGAGTGTTCCATTTGAACAAGAAGTTCAAGTGCTTCTTATTATTTTTCCCTCCTCACAAACATGCAATATGAAATCCCAGATCAATTCTGAAGCCTTGGGATTAGACGCTAAAACTGAGCTGGCATTTCAGCACTCATATATTTTTGAGCCATTAAAAATAATAATAATAATAACAGTCTTTTTTTAAAAGTAAAAATCTCCTGACACCCAAACTCCTAGCAATTTCTGTATTTTATCTTGCTATTAGGTGTAACTGTGCCTGAGCAGTCTTAACCTGTCAATAATTCCCATTTTTCAAAGGCAGAATCAGAATCCTAGCATAGATACAAGTGGATCCCTGCCTCCTTAGATTCTGATACAAGAAAGATGAAAAGCTACATTCAGACTGATAGTTCTCATCAGGTAATGAATCCTGAAATGCATAGTGACTAATGCAAGGGACGAGCCTTTTAAAACATAAATCACACAAGTAAATTCAAGCACCATCTTGGGCAAATCTATTCAGAAATAATGCCTCTGAGAATAGAACTTGTGATCATTCTAAAGAGGATTGCAGACATAGATAGGTACAATTATAAGTGAAGAATAGCGATACTATTGAATAATTTAGAAAGTTCCCAAGAGATCCCTAAATCCTAAAGGGCTAGCTTTAAACTGTAACAAATTACAGGTGGAGCTCACTTATCTTTCATTTTTTTGTCTGTCCCATGTTTGGCTATTTTTCCCTTGCCTGACCTAGATTCGACTTCTGCAAAAGCTAAAATAATATCCTACATTGTATTTATTGGTTGGCTATATTGCAAACATTAAGACAAAGGTGGACACAGCTGGCTCCTTGGCAAAGTTTTATGAAACCTTTGAAGAGAGAATTTCTCACGAATGACCTGTTCCTGCTTACTGGGACAGCTCACTTGGAAAAAGAAGGGAAAGGGCCATAGCCCATTTCAGCTTGCAATTCCAAAGGAGAAGAGCCCTTCTAGACAACATTTATTTAGTATGTTCAGCAAATATATCAAGGCAATCACAAGGTCAGCAATAGAACAGATGCTTTTTATTGTTGGGATCTTAGAGTCTTGAAAGGTACCAGAAGTTGTTGTTGTTGTTGTTGTTGTTGTTATTCTATTATTACTGATAAGTACCTATAAAAATCAAGGTGGTATTTTCTTTAGTTTCTTTCTTATGCTATCCACCCCACACCAAGACTGAATGGTATTTTCTAAAACTCCTTTCCAGTCTCAAAATCAGATGCATATTCCATCACAGCAATGTATAGTCTGAAGGAGTGGCAGGAAGGCATATGCTATAGAACAGTGTTCCCAACACTGGCAACTTTAAGACGTGTAAACTTCAAATACCAGAATTCCCAAGCCAGAACTGGTCCACAAGTTCCAAGAATTGAGAAACACTCCTGTAGCAGTGGGGGAGTTTCAAAAATGTTTATTACCAATTCTGTGGATGTGGCTTGGTGGGCATACCATGGCTTGGTGGTTGTGGTTTGGTGGGCATAGCAGGGAAAGGATACTGTAAAATCTCCATTCCCACCCAACTCCAGGGAAAGGATACTGTAAAATCTCCATTCCCTCCTGATCAGCTGGGACTTGGGAGGCGGATAATATATGGAGGTGGGGCCAGCCAGAATTTTTACTACTGGTTCTCCAAACTACTCAAAATTTCTGCTACCAGTTCTTCAGAACTGGTCAGAACCTGCTGGAAACCCACCACTATCCTGTAGGGCTTGTCTCATTCTAACCTATATGAAGAGTGGACAAAGAGAGGAGTATCTGATTTAGAACACTCTAGTAGCTTCCAAAATTCTAAAATATGAATTGGATGATCATCCTCTTTTTTCCACCTGAATCTATAGCCAACATAGACACTTCCCCATCATCCATTCTTCCAAGTCATGGGTAAAGGAATTCTCAATTGCTCAAAAGCTGGTGATAATATTGGCCTGCAAGAAACCTGAGACTTCTTCTTGGAAAGAAATAGAAGTTTATTTCTATACTGACACTTTAGCAAGATGGATGGTGAGGGAAATTCTTTGCAACCTGTTGCCACAGCCAGAAGAAAGAAAGATGGAATGAAGCCTCAGGCTTCTCTGGAGGTAGGAGTTGGAAGGGAGAACCTTACAGGTTAAGCAGTGTGAGAACTATTTCCTATATTAATAAAATGAATACAATTACCTCACTTGACATCTTGTTCCCATTGGGCTCAGAATTGATAAAGATTCTCACACCATGTCAAAAGCCATGCTTCCTCCCATCTAAATAAATTTTAAAAAGTAATAGGAAACACAAGACTTTTGCCATCATAGGCTATCCAGATAAAGGTGCTTGCTCACTGGAATTCATATATTGTAACCATAACCACAAATCAAAGTCCTTAGATTGGATTAACTGTTTCCAGTCTGGCAATGAACTATATAGAACAATTCTTCCAACAAGTATCAGAAATACTCATGAATAACCTGAGATATTTTTTTTTGTATGCAAACTATACGCTATTGCACTTGCCTTTTCTAACTTTAATATAATCTGTAATATATTCAAAAAGCTGGATTTGATATTGATAGTATCTTTAGAAAGATGAATTATTGTTATCCACTATGTTTATTCGAGCATCTGTTATGGTAAATTCCACCTTTGTCATGATATCGAATAATATTTAGCTGCATAAACGCAGTAAAGCAGTGGTGATTAAGAACTTCTAAACTGCTTTTTCAGATCATTTTCCCCAAGGAAACAGAGGCAAACTGATGGAATTCAGAAACTGTGCCTGTTCCTTTCTTTCCCTCTGGAAGGCTGCAGTCCCTGATTTCAACGTACTGCTTCAAATTACAATAGCTGGGAGAGCAATACCCATCTTGAATATTGCCATACTGACTTGGAGAATTGTGCCCTTGAGAAAAAGACTCTCAGAAAAACTGAGAGCCCCATGTTGTGACAAAAAAAAATGAAATAGAACTGTCATCTAGCAGTTCTTCATAGTCCATCAAGTAACCTATTAAAGATATAAGAAGAGGCAGAGTGTGCTTGGGCCAGAGGTTGTTAAACCACTACTCCAAGGGCAGGTCACAGCACATTGCTAAAGACTGTTAGTAAAAGATAAACCAGTTTTCTCGATGAAACCTGACACTGTTCCTTTTCTGTCTCACCTTTAATGCAATGTACTTGCAAACAGGGACCCAGCTGGATAAAGTAATAACGTAAGACATATCAAACAGCAGTTGTACATCAGGTTCAGGGTATTTTGTATTTTAAAAAAAAGCTCTGCACTCTCTCAGCATATTACATTTTCCCTTGCAGTTTGGAGAACTAAGCCTTAACCTAGTTTCAATAAAGGCAGTGTTTATATATTAGAATTTACAACTCTCCATCTGCCCCAAAGCTCAGGCAGACAAATGAAATCTCTTGTTAAAATTTGGATGCATTCAAATGAAGCAGTTTTGGAATATAACAAATCTTCTGCTTCCAAGCTTATAGGCCAGAGATCTTCAAATTTGGCAGCTTTAAGACTTGTGGACTTCAACTCCAGCCCGCTGGAGAATTCTGGGAGTTGAAGTCCACAAGTCTT
>JANHFP010007588.1:18635-30102 GCA_032468135.1 Calamaria suluensis | reverse complement strand
TTAGAAGGCCAAATCCTGAAAATGAAACTCAAATACTTTGGCCACCTAATGAGAAGGAAGGACTCACTGGAGAAGAGTCAGATGCTGGGGAAGATTGAGGGCCAAAGAAGGGGACGGCAGAAAACAAGGTGGCTGGATGGAATCAGTGAAGCAGTAGGCGTGAGCTTGGGTGGACTCCAGAGGATGGTGGAGGACAGAAAGACCTTGAGGAACATTGTCCATGGGGTCGCGATGGGTCGGACATGACTTCGCAACTAACAACAATAGTAATTGCATATAAGCCAAACCCAATATTTAAGGTGAATTAAGGCACCTCAAATTCTGGTAATCCTCAATTTACAATCACAGTTGAGCCCAAAATTTCTGTTGCTAAGTGAGACATTTGTTAAGTGAGTTTTGCCTCATTTTACAAATATCTCAAATGATCATTTGGGCAAATGGAGAAACAGTTGAAATACATTTTTATATTTGCACATATGATTATTGCAATTATATTGTAGCTTTATATATTTTTCTTAAAACAATTGCATATTTAATTTATTTATACCGCAGAAGCATAGGTTTGACCTGTGAGGAACACATTTCTGACAAAAGCAAAAGTTTGTAACACAGAGATAAACCATGGAAGATTTTTTTTCCCTCAGAAGGATTAATGTACGCATTGTGTTTATTTTAAAAGCAGTGTAGCTTTATCTTACATAGAGAAGCATCATATTTAAAATGTTTAATTGAGGGAACAATTTCATCATTTAGAGCAAAATTATTTCCTGGTTATATGTCCTTTGCCATTTCCCCCCTGCTGTTATATTTTTTCCTTACGCAAACCTTCAAAATTAATTATCCTCATTACATCATTCAATTGGTTTTAAGACACCAAACTTTTTAAAACAACAGATTTATAAAAATCTCAATCAACAACTGAGGGAAGGAGTACCCTCCCTCCCATGTACAAATTCTTAGTGCCTTCATTTCATCCTGTTCTGCATTATACCAAAGGTTATCACCAGGATGCTGAAGTAATCCATAAGGTTTCATTGTGAACCAGTGTTCATTACCACAGTGAAGGTTTTGTATATTCAGTAGAATCCATATTGTACAGTGTAGGCAGTACGAGGAAAGGAAGAATGGAAGGTATAGTGCTCATCTGAGTATGGATGTCCATCACACTGCAATTCCTTAAATGGAAAGTATGTTCTCTCTTCCTATTCCTTCCTATTTTTAGACTACTTCAGGCCTAATGGTTTTGGTCAATTGTATTGACCAAATACAATTGGCCCGAGAATGAAGCTTTTATACTCTATTCCCCAGTTTGATTCCCGTTTAAAAAACTAGAACTACTATTAATATATAAAGCAAATGTTCTTGCACTTATAATGGGAAACAATCATTTTTAAAATTTTTATTACAGGAATGTGTATACTGCTTATTCACCAGAATATAAAAAGAACAAGAGAAAAGAGAAATCACCACAATGCTTATGTTTGCTCTGATAAGCCAATACCAGGATTGATTTGTGTCAACTAAGTCTAGGGAAATCGAATGTTTGAACTGATGTGCATAAATTAAAAAAAGCTAATGAAAACCACCAAAACAAGGCAATGGTTTGCTAAGGCTGTTATCATTACTTAGGAAGGCCTATGCCAGTGATGGCAAACCTTTTTGGCACCAAGTGCAGAAAAGGGAGCATGTGCACGCTTGTCTGGGCCGCAACCCAGAACAGGACCTGCCCAGGGTGCATGCATGTGCCTGAAAGTGAACTTCAGGTTTCCGGCATGTGCATGCGTGCCAACCAGCTAGTCCAGGTTTCTGGGGCACATGTGTGCACGACCATCAGCTGGCTGGCATGCTCACACAGGAAAATGGAAGACCAGCTCTTCCAGTTTCTGGTACTGCTGCATGCACAAAGGCCAGCTGATCATCGGGCGCATATGTGCGTCAGAAACCCAGAAGAGGAATGGATGACGTCGCATGTGCCAGGTGACATGCTTCTGTGTGCCACTTCGGGCACGCGTGCCATAGGTTCGCCATCACAGGCCTATGCCCATCTACTTGGAGATGTAACTTATTTATTTTTTCTGCCTTTTGAAAGGATACATTTACTTTTGCAAAAATTCCTCAAGTCTTATTTTACCTATGCTTGTAGAAACCTTCTAATAAAACTGACTCTCGCAGACTTAATTGATCCATTTTTTTTTGAAATCCAAACATGAGCTTGTTTTATTCCAAACTAATCAGCATATAGGAGGAAAAATACTATGTATCTATATCTATATATAAAATCAGTTTATAGGCTTGTTAAATATATACAGTATAAGTCCACTCAGAGGCAATTTTACATCCCATCATTTTCAGTGGAAAAATGAAGCATGCATTGTTCTTTCTCACTGAAATAACTGAGATGGCAAAATGTGTAAGCAGGCTTGTACCATGTTCTTTTAATATTTGATTGCAGTTCAGGCAAAATGCACGAGAACACTGGTTAAAAAGCCATGCTTTCAACATATATCCAAACTGATAAATCTACAAAATAAAAATGTGTAAACCAATTGCCGTTAAGGCAACAATCAACACTGCCAGCATGTGAAATTAAATAGGGGATACTATATATATAAAATGCATTTCACATGAAGGCTCTTCTTTCATCTTGATAAATAAATATATCTAAGAAGGAAACCAGTCTGCATTTTAAAAAGCCTGCCCTTCAGTGTGATGATCTCGAGATGGCTGGTCTGCAGTTAGAGGCTGTTAAGCTGAATTGGAGATATGCACAGTTTGGGTCTGTGCCTTGCTAATTTGAGGAGGTAGAATTGTATCTTGGCTAATGTGAAACTGTTGGCTGGGTTTTTGGGCCATCTGCAGATGTGGGGTTGGATGCGGTGTTCCTGCAGCTATCTGAAGCACATCTGCTTGACTCTGATTGGCATGGAGATGTTCCAGAGCTTCTTTGGACAGTGTGATGACATGCATTTGCTCAGTCTGGGGAGGATCCATTGGGTCACTCACAATGCTGATATTCTGAATCTGGTCTGTGGGTTCTGTTTGGCCGGAAAGAAGCAGGTTCTGCAGCTGCTGTGATGGTTGAGTGAGAAGAGTAAGGCTGCCCGTGTGCTCTGTCATCACATTTTGGGAATCATCTGAAGTGACAACACTAATGCCTTGATTATGGCTGGGCACAAAGTTTATGTTGTGCACTGAATCTGTCACCAACAGCTGAATCTCCTGGGGTCCAGAGGTAGAAAGTTGGTACTGCTGCAGCTGAAGAATGTTCCTGATGTCCTCTGTGCTGCTACTGCTGGATGCAGTGTTGGCTTCCTGTAGCTGTTTCTCTTTGATGTGGATTTTCAAATGAGATTTCAAATTGTCCAAACGTGCAAACTGCACACAACACTCTGAACAAGAGAAAGGTTTTTTGCCGGTGTGCAAGATACAATGTCTCCTTTTGGCGCTCGAATCGGAAAAGGATTTTCCACAAATACTACACGAATATGGCTTTTCTCCTCTGAAAGAGAGGACATCTGGTTTGATCACACATGTCAATATTTTGCAAAGCATGAATGTTATTAAGAACCCAAAGCATTATTCAAATATCACAGCATTAAAACTGAATGGCAGATGGATTCTCCCTCCCTCCCTTCCTATGAAGTACGCTTACTCAGTTAAGTGATATCAATGGAAGCTATCTTACTTTCTTATCATGCAGTATAAATCGTTACGATAATAGAATGAAATTCTCTGAAATCCTGTTGCTGCTCATGATGCCTCAACATGGTTGGTAGCTAGTTTGCCAATCTCAAACACTGTTGGGCAGGAGCACAGGTATATGGTGAGACAACTGGGCATGTCTAAACCCATTTTGCTCTTGCCATTTATACTGCAGTAGCTATGTTTGTTTCTGCTCATGTTCCAATATGTCTGCGCCACCAAATAACAGTAATCAAACTATTAGAAGGATCCTCAACCTTATGTTGAGGCAGCAGGTGAAAGTTACAGAAAAATTGTGATTGTGTGGAATTTTTTCTCTATGTATTGTGTTAATATCTTTTCACTTATTACCTCAGTTGCACCAATGTATATCAACTACATAGCCCAAAATGGATTAAAAAAAAAGATGACATGGTAATACTATTCTTTTTTTAATCCATTTTGGGGTAAGTAGTTGATTTACAGGTGCAACTGAGGTAATTAGTGAAAAGATATTAACACAATACATAGAGAAAAATTCCACACAGTCACACTTTTTCTGTAACTCTATAGCTTCCTATCCCTTTACAACTGAGTTTTCAAAGAATCTTAGGATTGTCAGCTTTCTCTGCTTTTATAGATGATGATCTGTAGGTGCCCCATAAAAATTTCAAAGTTTTTTTAAAAAATACATTACTATCCATTTCTAATGTACCTAATATACTGTAATGCCAAACTTTTTTTTAAACGAAAACTTTCAAGAAGATAAATTAAAACTGTATGCCTTGTGTCATCTATAATGAGAAACCCAGAATAAATTTAAAGCAGGATCCAATAGAGGTCATTGGGTGTGCTTTTTTGACAATATATATTCAATAATGTGACAGTGCTCATTAGCTTTGGGCTAAAGACTAAGTATAATGTGCACCAGTGATTAAAGATAATTTGTTTAAATATTCACAATGGTGTAGACCAGGTGTAACTGGCCCACTGGCCACATGCAACCCTGAGCAGTTAGTAATGCGGTCCAGCTAGATCATAAACATTTAACATATTATAAAACTATGTTATATATTTTATATCAGGCTCAAGACAGTTTCTCTTCACTCAGTGCAGCCCAGGCAAGCCAAAAAGCTGTATACCCATGGTGCACACAATCAAAATTGTCAGCATACAACATAACATGAACTGAATGTGCAAACTGTGATCTGTAATTGCAGCAGACAATAAAACTATATTAACAGCCTCACTTGAATTATTTCCTATAAACTGGTTTCCATACAAAATCACAAAGAAAAAAAGGGAAGGAGATACCTGTGAATTCTGATATGTGTCTGAAGAGAACTTTTTGCTGTAAATGACTTGCCACAGATTTCACAAGTAAATGGCTTTTCACCTATAAAAACTTGCTGATTAGTATAGTATGTAATTATCACTTATTTAAAGAACAATTAAGAAAGTTTGACTTATAAGTAGACTCTTTAACGAATGTAACAACCAAATCTCATGCTAATTCATAACTATTAGGGTGAATAAATAATGAATTGAGATGTGAACATATAAGAAAATACTGAGAAATTTTTTGGAGGACAATAGTTTTCTTTTCATTATTCTTTAAAAATTAGGGGGAGAAGACTATGAAATATATTATCATATTTTAATGTAAAATTAAATCCACAAAATGGATAATACTGATTTTATTTCTTTTTAACAATCTGCTCATGGTTTTCAACCATAATCATTTACCTTCTGATAAAAAAAGCAGTTCTATTTTCTACCAGCCAAAAATTCTCAAACAGTAGCAGTAGTTTGACAGTGGAAACCAATTATTCAAATGTAATAAGTTGGCTTTCACTGAATGTACTGAAGTATCCATCAATTTAGATTCCTGCGCTGAATGAATGATTGAAATTAGCAGTAGGACTCCCACCCTGGGCTGCAAAAGTCCAGAGGACTGCCTAATATGGCAGCTATAGTCCATGACCTTAATAGCCCCTACCAGTTCTTTTACTGTAAACCCTGCACAGTATTGATTCAGCACCATACAAATTCATTGTTAAAAATTAGAATCCATTATAAGCTCATTTAATATCTACAGATGAATGCTGCTTACTTGGGTGTTCCTACCTAAATTATATATATTGCCAGCCTTTTTTCAGAAAAGAATAGAAAGCAGCATTACCTGTATGTGTTCTTAAATGTTTCTTTAATTGAGCTGTATCCATGAATTTACGATGACAGAGGATGCATTCTGGCAATGAATGGCCTGATTATGTAAAATGAAAAACAAATTATTATTTTTTCCAAGTGTGTCTATTTCATTTATAATTTTTATCTTAACAGGTTGGTGATAATAATAATAAAAGCATGAAGTTTGCAATTCTAATACAACTGAAACCAAAGTAATGCCACAATTGATAGACACATTATAGAGAACATTTAGAAAATTAAAACATGGGATAATGGCTCCATCAAATGTTAGGCAAACTGACATCTACTTGCATGGTGGGTTTCTCTACTTTCCTTCCACATTTACTCCAATTATTCCCAGATTTGGGAGATGTGTAAGGGATGAAGGAGGAATCTCTTATGGCAACTGATACTGTTGTATCAGCAGATGACTACTATTGCATGTCCCTATATTTGTCTAGTTGTTGCTCATGAGTACATTTGTGATTATACTTTTTCCAATATAATCTTAGTAACTAAACTATTACATTAATGAACCAAGCTTGTACTAGAACACAATAATGCCAATGTTATGCAAGCTGGTGGTCCAATTCACCACAGCAACTGTTCCACAAGCAATTCTGTTTTTCTTGCTTCTTCGTATGCAAGAGTGATTCCTTTACTATCTCTATCTTAAATCATAGTATCTTCATAATTTTTAGCTTATTATGAATTTCTTTTTTTTAATTGTGCATTGTTAGAAAAAAAATACCCCCAACTCCTCAAACACAGAATATTTTAATTTTCTGAATTGTCACATTACTCATATAATAATTCTGCAAAATGATCAGATGGAACTAACAATGTGCTGAAACATTTATGGAATGCACAGTAAACAAATACACAACTCTTGGTTATGAATCAATAATGAAAAGTACAAGAAAACCTCAACACTTCCTAGCAACTTGTAGTAATCTTTAATTCATTATACCCGTGTGAACTCTATAGTGACTTTTAAGTTGCCTTCTCTGGCTGAAGTATTTTCCACACTGGTCACAGGTAAAAGCCTTCTGACCTGAAAAGAAAGAGGGAAAAACAGAGAAACTGTAGTTATTTATTTGTATTCATGGCAATCTGAGCAGCCATCTCTAAATTGACACCTAGTTATTCTGATCTTGCATAGCAATTCAGTTGAAACATTCTAGAGTGCAGGGAATTCTGACAAGAACCCTGGCCATGACAAAGTAGGGAATCATCCAAACCCCTGTTCTCAGGACTGCCATAAAAGGTTGAAACCAAGGTGGTTATTCTTAGTGGCAGGTAGGATGAATGGACTGGTTGTATAAATTCTCAAATGCCATTAAAAAAATCATAGCAAAAAGGGAAAAAAAATAGGTCTCTGAAACGTAGAGGTTAAGATATAACTATGTTTGCCTTCTGTAACCTTATAAGAAAAGAAATTTGCAACAGGACTTTAACTAAAGTATAATAGAATATGTTATAATTTGTATTTTTGAAAAGATATATTTTATTATTTGTAAAGGAAAACTCGTACTCGCCTTGCTGATGAAGAATTTGTAATCCATTTACCCTACCTTTTAGCAAAATGTTGTAAAACCAATAAAACATTTTTCTCTAAAAAAAATGTTGACAGTCTTTTAAGCTGGTTTTAAGGATTGACTCTTTCCTGAGTGAACAGTTACAATTAATGGTATTAGGGAAGAAGTGAACCTAATAACTCTTCTCTTGTGACATTGTACGGTTTGTCTCTCTCAACCTTGCCTTTTAGTATCTAGCCACTGAGAGAAGTCACCTGTTAACCTGAAATGGGGTATCATCAATATACTGAGGATATTCAGCTATATACTTCCACTGTAAAACAAACAGGAGATGTGGGCTGGACTCAATGCTTAGAATTTAGGATGAGAAATAACAAGCTGAAGTTGAATCCATGCAAGATGGCATCACTGTTTGTCCAGAAACTATCTGGCTTTCTAAATGTTCCAGAAGGTGGATAAGTTAGCATTCTTAGAAGTAGCAAATGTTCCTTGTGGGTTTATCTAGACATAGAGCTTTTGATATATAGGTTGTCCTTGACTTACAAGAGTTCATTTAATGACCAAAGTTACAATGGCACTGAAATAGTGACTTATGGCTGTTTTCAGTTATGACATGGACAGCATCCCCATGATCATGTGATCAAAATTCAGGTGCTTGGTAACTGGTTCATACTTATGACCGTTGCTGTGTCCCAAGGTCATGTGATCCCCTTTTGCAACTTTCTGACAAGCAAAGTCAATGGGGAAGCCCGGTTCACTTAACAATCATGTGACTAACTTAACAGCTGCAATGATTCACTTAACAACTGTGGCAATAAAGGTCGTAAAATGGGGCAAAACCCACGTAACAAATGTCTCACTTAACAACAACAAATTTGGGTTTCAAAATTGTGAAAATTTCCTTACTACAAAGAGTTGTGTTCTTCCTCATGCAAACAGCCCAAGACATGCTCATTTTATAGAAAGTGCTTTCTGCATCTGGAACACAGGTCAGGAAACCTTTTAAAAAGAGAGATGAGAAACAGACAGGAATTAGAAGAGATCACGGCAAAAGTGACCTATGGGATGTATATGCCAAGCCCGATTTGATTGACGGGCTGCATACTGTTGGTGTGGGGATCTTTCTCTTCTAGAAAGGCATAAAGATATCTGAAGCCATCTCCCCCCCCTTCTTTTCACAGATGACTGCTTACTTTATCTGCAAGAATGCTGTGCCAATTCATGCAGCCAGGCATGAAGAAAGGCCAAGCTTTAAAACAGATGTGATGCTGACAGATGGCAAACTCTTGACTTCAAGGAGGAATGGCTGAACTAATGAAGGATAATTTTGTACATATGCACATGTGTGTGCATATATGTTTGCATGTTTCCAATTACCAGAAGAACACATATTTATTTCTTTTTTTAATTAATGACAAGCAAGCTAAAATTAAGTTCTGCCATTAAGAGTGTGTATGAGAGAGAAATAAACACCTCCACTGTATTCCCCAGTTCTTTGATTTCCTGACTCTGTCCATACCAGCATTGCTTTAACTGTTTAAATCAATTGTTCTATGTCACTTTATGAGTTGCTCTATGAAAAGATGTGTGGTTCCTAAATACATTAGAAAGCCCCAGATAATATTAGGCATTGCTAAGGATGCTATAAGCTTGCAAAAATACTGAGCCCCTAATCTGATCTGGTCTCTAACCAAACCAAATAAATAAGATGTTATGGATTCCCCAAGCTGTAATTGATATTATCACCTGAACAAACACATGGCTTGCTTAATTACAGTTTTTTCATAGATAACAAAGATACATAGGTGCCCAGAATACTTTTCCCTTTCAAGAAAAGTGGTGTTATAGAGAATACAGAAAATTAGTAAGGAATAGTAAACAAAAGAAATGAAAAGCAGATAAAGACAAAAGAAGAAAATATTACTGTTAATAGCAATTTATATCAGTATCATTCACCATACTTTTTATCCTTGCAATCTATGTTTGTTTATTTTTGTTTCTGCTGTATCCATACTTGCTTCACAGATTACCTTTCATTCTTTAACATATCTCATCCATCTTTTTGAGGATCTCACTGACACCATTTAAACCACACTTTCTCTATCTTACTTTTCTTCTCAACCTAATCATTCAATCATATTTGTTTTGTTATTCAATTTTCATTCGTTCTCTTTACTTGACCACATCACTTCAATGTACTGGTCTTTCATTTTTATATGCAATCCACCTTCGTTCGACATCCATTTATTTTTTGTTTTTCGGTCTTGTGTTAAAGCATTAGAATGTTGTGACTGCGTATCTTGCCTCTGGCTCATTTTATCTGTTTTTTTTAAAAAAAGTCCTGATTATATCAACCTTTTGATCCTTCATTGCCTGAACATGCATAGTTTGTTCTAGAAAAATGGGTCTAGGATCTGGCAAGAAAAAATCATCCATGCACAGAAGGAGAATAGAAGAATGTATTTAAAAGTGTGATTATTTTGTAATTCCTTTATGATAATCTGACAGGAAGAGCCTTACTGAGTATTAATCACATGAGCCTTAAAATATAGCATTGGGAGAGTTCTCATTCTGTTCAAGTTTGTAACCTGTCCTATGAGGACTATTTTAATTCACTCGAGAAGCAATTACTGCTTTCTAAACTCTGACAAGGAATTCTCTGAACAATGACAATTCTGGCACACTTTATTTCCTAAAAACAATAAATTTTGGAATAAATAGCAAATATTGCATCTTTATGGATATTTCTAATTAAAGATAAAGTATTGATCTTGTTGATGGACACATGCTAAAAGGAAAATACATATAATTGGTCTCTCTCCTGACTTCTGGGAAATTTGAGCTTGGATATAGCCAAGCAAATAATTAGGCAATAGTTTAAAGATAGTGTTACAAAATGAACATATCACAAAGATACCCAAATATTAAGGGAAATAAAGGCTAATGCCTATAAAATATTTATATTGTCTTAGAATAGAAAATGGACATGAGAAGACAAAGTATTATATTGCCAGTACATTAAAAAGTAAGCAACAAAACAGATAACAACAAAACTGACAACAGTTAAAAGTAGGAAAGAGACAGAGAGGCTAACTGGCTGCAAAAGACTAAGTGATAAAAATAAATGCATACAAAGCCACAGTTGATAAGACAGCAACAACAGCAAAGGCCGCCTCTGCAAAGAAGTTAAAGAAACAGTTACAGAAGAGCACTTGGTTATTGGCTGCAAGAACATCAGACTGACTACGAGCAACGACATTACAAATTAGCATCAGTTGGAAGATGCCATTTGCCTGAAAGCAAGAACTGATGGAACCACAATGAAATAAGCTCTTGGAAACAAACATATCCCATGCCACAGTCCAGACTTGATAAGACAGACAAAAAAATAAAATAAATCTGGATAGTGGACATGACAAGTACCTGCAGACAGCAAAATAGAAGAGAAAGAACTGTAGAAGAAGATAACAAAATAGAAAGACCTGCAAATAGAAGTAGAACAACTGTGACAAAAGAAAGCAAAGGTAATTCTAATAATTATAGGTGCCTTGGGTATAATCCCAATATAACTGGAGCACCACTTGAACACCTTTGGCATTGATAAATTCACCTTCAAATGGAAAAGGCAGATTTACTCAGGACAGCTTGATAACTCACTGTAAAACATCAACATCTGCCTATGCTATGCTAGGTTCTTGGGAAGGACTCGATAGGGGGATAAAAATGTTAAATCCAGTCTGAATAACAGGTTGACTGTGCAACGGACCATTATAATAATCTTTCTTTCTTGGGTTGCGTGGTTGCCATTTATTCTACTTCTCACAGTTTTCTTCATCATACTGATATCAGGCCACAGATGTTTGCAAAACACAAGGAGAAAGACAAGCTGTGCAACCAATAGACTATAAATGATGAAGTCTTTGTTGAGAACAGAATGCCTTGCAGAGCGGGTGCATTGTCTAACAAACAAAGCTTGCACTAATACTGCTGAAAGCTGCTCATCCATCAAGAAATTTGAGGACATAAATACCCACTATAAGTACTGCAGTACAAATGGG
>JANHFP010007588.1:8137-18535 GCA_032468135.1 Calamaria suluensis | reverse complement strand
ATGAAGGTGAAGAAGGAGAGTGCAAAAGTTGGCTTGAAACTCAATATTAAGAAAACTAAGATAATGGCATCTGGCCTGCTAAATTCCTGGCAAGTAGATGGAGAAGAAATAGAGGTAGTGACAGATTTTATTTTCCTGGGCTCCAAGATCACTGCAGATGGGGATTGTAGCCAAGAAATTAAAATACGTTTGCTCCTGGGGAGGAAAGCTATGGCAAATCTAGACAGCATTCTAAAAAGCAGAGACATCACCCTGTGAACAAAAGTGCATATAGTCAAGACTATGGTTTTTCTAGTTGCAATATATGGCTGTGAAAATTGGACAATAAGAAAGGCTGAGCGCCAAAGAATGAGGCCCTTGAACTTTGGTGCTGGAGAAGACTACTGTGAGTTCCTTGGACTGCAAAGCGATCCAACCGGCCAGTCCTAGAGATCAACCCTGACTGTTCTTTAGAAGAAAAGATCCTAAAGATGAAGCTCAAATACTTTGGCCACCTAATGAGAAGGAAGGACTCACAGGAGAAGAGCCTGATGCTGGGAAAGATTGAGTGCCAAAGAAGAAGGGGACGACAGAGAATGAGGTGGCTGGATGGAGTCACTGAAACGGTTGGCGTGAGCTTGGGTGGACTTCAGAGGATGATGGAGGACAGGAAGGCCTGGAGGAATGGGGTCACGATGGGTCGGACACGACTTCACAGCTAACAACAACAAGAACTGGAATGTGATATGGAGAGCAGTCTATGCCAATGTTTGAGTGGAATGGAAAAGTTGCTAATTCTGAGAGAGAAACTGTAATAGAGGGCCTAACAAAACATGAAACTACATGTTTAAATTATCTACATGTAGTAAGCTAACTTTTATTCTATCATAAAAAATGACAAATTGAGTGATTTTTCCCTCAACAGAATGAAGTTCAAATAATTGAAATAATAAATCACTTGCAATTTCATATATCTGAGAAGTAAAAGTATCATCTATATATTTATAAAATAAGATGTCATTATGTTCAGTGTGCTCAACTTTAGAAAACCAGTTATATGATTGCATTTTCTCATTAAGACTGATGAGAAATAACCAAAAACCTTCTATATTTGATATCAACCATTTTCACTTACTTTACACAACATAACTTCCAATATATTTAGTCCACAAAACAGCTTGAGATAATTTTTAATTGATATTATTTTAATTTAATCCTTTTTTCCTATATTTTTCCATTTTCATTTTCCACCAATTCTATTGGTATTTACTTTGAAAGTCTATTGACTCAACGGAATTGTTTCCAAGGAAGACTATAAACTGAAAGGTTAATTAAAAAGATACATTTATTTAATCAATTGATATTTATTTATTTATTTATTTTATTAATTATATTTCTATACCGCCCCTCTCCTTACGGACTCGGGGCGGTTTACAGCCAGATTATTAAAAAACAGGAATAACAATATACAATTAAAATAGGATTAAACTAATCAGTTTTTGGCTTACAAAAATTAAAAAAAATTAGAAAATTTTAAAATATTAGAATTTAAAATTAAAATTTAAAAAATTGACATTTAAAATTTAAAATTCAAGAATCCCATTCTTCCTAAAAATCCCATATTACCTATCCCAGACCAGCTAAACGGAAAAGATATGTCTTCAGCTCCCGGCGAAAGGTTGTCAGGTCCGGGAGCCTCCGCTTTGCTTTTAACCCCGCGACCAAGGCGTCTTTCCCGCCCTTTTTTCCCATTGGATGGTCTCCCGTCCAATCAAAACATCACAATTCGATATCCCTGTCAAATCTAGCTCCCTCGCTTCGCCTCACCTTTTGTTCTGCGTGACAAGAGCGGAGTAGAATTCGCGGTCGTTCTACCCTAATAATAATAATAAAGAAAAAAGGCAGCGCCCTCGGTTCTTCACGCGCCCAATGCGGTGGTGGCTGAAGGCGTGGGGTCGGCTGCCGGAAACAGCCTTTGGGCGGGATTATTCCTGGCAGCCCAGAGCGGGGCTCCCGCGTTCGAGAGGGCTTCAGAAATACCAGGCCTCGTTTCCATGGGAACGGGATCCCTCCGTAGGGGGCGGGGACGTTCCAGGCGGGAAACCGCTCGTGCCCTGCCGTTGGAACCACGCAAAGGAGACTGAGGGAGAACTGAGCTTCCTGGCCATAGTCGAACGCTACTTCGACCGGGCGGAGCGTGTGGTGGAAAAGGAGCTGGCCAAGCGGCTTCGCGCTCCCAAGGACGAGAATGAGCGAATGCTGCGGGTGCGCGGGGTCCTCCAAGCAATCCGGACCTGCGGCCACGTCCTGGAGGTGGCCTTCCCCGTTCGTAGAGACAATGGCTGTTGGGAGTTGATCAAGGGCTGTCGTGTCCAACACAGCCAGCACCGTATGCCATGCAAAGGAGGTGAGCCTGAAAAGCGCCTCCTCCCCCCCCTTTACTGTAAATTTAAGCAAACAATAAAAGCCCATTGATTTGTACTTTCACCGCAAGTGTAGATATTCAAAAGCAATAATTGGCCTTGAAGATATTAAGTTTTCTTTTTCAATTTAAACATTTTTATGCGTAGCTGTGATTCTGATGATACAATACAACAATAATAATATTGGTAATAATAATAGTAATAATAATCATAGTTAATAATGATCATAATACTATTAATAATAATATTCCAATTATGTAGGTTTTTTCTATCTATTTTGACAGTACCCTTCATTATAATTCCTTTTTTCAAGCCAGTTATACCATTTTTGCCATATTGTGTAAAAGTCCGAATCCATCTGTCCTTTTAATTCCAATGACATTTTGTCCATTTCTGCGTAGTCCAATTTTTAAAAAATTATTTGGTCCTCTGATGGTGTGTTATGATTTCTCCAGAGTTGTGCATATGCCAGTCTTATCGCTGTTGTGATATGTAATATCAAGTAGATTGTGCTTTTTTCATAGTTTCTTTTGTTAATTCCTAAAAGGAACATTTCTGGCGGTATTCCTACTATTTCCTCTATCCATTTTTAATATCTTGATTAAATATGCACAGGATTGCAGTTATTGGTTGGGTTGATTGGACCTCAGTCTGATTGACTGAACTGTGATTTGCATATTGGTCTATATATGATATTCTACACCACCCGGTCATTGTGGGTTGGCACAATAAATTTAAAACATAATGGATTGGTTTATGGTTCATTCTTGTGCAAATCTATGTATAGAATTAGATGCATTAAAAGTTAAGTTGTCTGCTTGAACAGATGGAAGACTTCAGATAAAAATATCCCAAAATAAATTGGCCTTTAATATATTAATTTATCACATTTTTAGAATTTGTTAAAAGTAAGCAGCCATCTGGCTATCCAAACAAAAGTGGAACTGCAAAAAGAGATTGCTTAACACCTGACAATCTGTACTACATGACTAGTGAACCTGCGTTTTAAGGAAAGAAGGTTTATAAACAAATGTTGGAAATAGTTGCAAGATGACACAAAAGTAAATATCTGGCTATTTTAAGATCTGTCTAGTTGTAGTTACCAATCCCTGCTGTTTATGGAAGCCTAGTGTTTAGAGTTGTTAAGCAGTATACAACACATTCTGCTTGCTTTCTAGCAAAATACATTTGGTAGATGGTGGGTTGTAAAAATCCAGAGTATCTCCAAGTAAGCTTTTATCTATCATTTGGTAAGCAGCAAAGAAAAGGTTGATTGACTTTTTACTATTGTCTAGTGGTCCAGAGTTTTTCAGTTGAGATCTGCTAGGTTTAAATACGAACAATGGATTTTCTGTGGTATTAAAAATAGAACTTTGAAAAATGGCATGCACTTTGCTGCTTTCTATTCATTAATGCTGCCATCTAGCTTAATAAAATGGTATTGCTGTTTGCTCAATTGCTGATTTTCTTTTTTTACTATTAATATTATTCTAGAGCAGTGGTTCCCAAAGTGGGTGGTACCGCCACCTGGGTGGTGGTGGGATGACTTAGGGGGGCAGTAAGAGGCAAAGGGGCAGCAGGGGGGCAGTAAGAGGCAACAGGTGTCGGCAATCCATGTCTCTTCCCCCTGCTGTGGCTTCCTGTTCGAAGATCCCACCACTGGCTGTCCCTGCCCCTCACGCTCGCAGTTACTCCTCACCTGGCCAGAGAAGGGAAGGGCAGGAGGTGGAGATTCACTCCATATTCCAGAGCGAGAGCAAAGCTTAATTTGTTGCTGGGTCTTGTGGGTGTTTCTTCAGGCCAGGGGTGAAATCTAAAAAGTTGCTACAGGTTCTGTGGGCGTGGCTTGGGCGCTGGAGAAGCCCTTAATCTTGGTGCTCCATTGCCTGCCGTCTCTGTGCGCTGCACTTTGAAGGGGCTACCCGCCACTGCTGCCCTCCCGTCCTGCCGCACTGAAATCTAAATTTCCCCAAGCTCTTCTGTCCCACCCTCAGTTTGTTTCCCTTCAATGCAACCATCAATAGCTTGCCCTTTAATACGATTTGTAAACCCATCTACTCTCAGCATTTGCAGTGGAGAGAAATGCCAGGCTGTTCCTGGAACAGCCTGCTGCTCACCCTCCCAGCCTGGTGCAGACCTCCACCTCTCCCAAAGCTCCATCACTGCTTTTCGCTCTCATTTTGCGACAGGAGAAGGAAGAAAGTGAACAGTGGGAAGTACATTGGGAGAGCAGGTGGAGGTCTTCAGCCAGCTGATGAGGGAGGGCAGCAGGCTGTTCCAGGAAGGTCCCTCCACTGCAGACGCTGAGATTTGAGTTTCCCCACGCTCTTCCATCCCACTCGTTTGTTTCCTTTCCACACAACCATCAATAGCTCACCCTTTAAAATGATTTGTAGACTTCAAGTCTCAGTGTTTGCAGTGGAGGGAAAAAGCAGGCCCTTCCTAGAACAACTTGCCTCTCTCGGTGGCAATAGTGGCGGCTCTTTCCATGCGCAGCAGGTGAAGGAAGAAAGCGAACGGTGCTCTTGGAGAGCAGATGGATGTCTTCAGCCAGGCAGGGAGGGACAGGCGGCACAGAGAGAGAGGGAGGAGAGAGAGATATCAGACAGACAGAAATGGGGAGAGGGAGAGGGAGAGAGAGAAAGAGACGGGAGGAGAGAGATCAGACAGACACACAGTCAAAGAGTTGGGGAGAGAGAGAATGAAAGAGAATCAGAAAGAGAAAGAAAGAAAGAATCAGAATGAGACAGAAAAAGATAGAGATAGAGAGAATCAGAGAGAGAGTGAGGGAGAGAGAGAAAGAGAATGAGACAGCAGGGGAGAGAGAGAAAGAGAGGAGGGAGAGTGCCTGAAGGACCCCATCCCATCACTGGGAGTCTAGGCGCTTCAGCAAGCAGGTCACTGGATTCATATTAGTGATCCGCGGGATTTAAAATTATGAACTCAGTGGTCCCAGGTCCAAAAGGTTGGGGACCCCTGTTATAGTGAAAGTTACTGAACTGCTTGCTCCCCTTAAACGTGTGGTGTGTTTAAGAAGTTGCTCCAGTAATTTTCACTGTAAAGGAGCCTGCAGCTGCTGCATCTTTCAGGAAAAGAAGCACCTCCAGGTGCACTGAAAAAGTGTGTGGCTGCAGGCATCTCACGACAGGAGAAAAGAGGCAGAAGATAAATCTAAGAATTTTTCATACTGGGTTCTGTGGGCATGGCTTGATGGGGAGAGTCATGTGGGTGAGGCTTTGAGTGACATTGAGTTGGCCATGCCCACTCAGTCACTGGACCCCCCCCCAAACCACGCCCACAGAACCGAGTGGGGGGCACTGAGGATGAGTTTGTAGCACCAAGGTGATGTTAGACTAAAAAGGTTTGGGAACCACTGATCTAGAGGGTTTTTTTTAATATAAAATTACCCCAAATTCTAATTTTCTAAAATGAATTGTTTTAGAAAAGTTGACTTTATTTTTTTAAAATAAACATTTGGAAGTCATGAAAACGCTTAGGTATTTGGAGGAAATTGAAAAATATATAAAACTCTTTCCTATTGATCTTAGTCTGAAGCAGTGACAACTAAACCCAATCTTAGTTTGGCTTGGAAAGTGTTTACCATGATGTAAGTATACTTTTCAGAGTTGGCTAACAGAATTTTCTACAGATACATATCAAAGTGTAATTCAAGCTGAGTTAATCTTCCCTCTTTTCTCCAATTATCTACCAATATGTAACTTTTCTTCTTATTAACAAAATATGGAAATTAAGAAACAAAATGCATCAGGCTAACACAACAGCAGGGAACTTTCTATGACTGAGTCTGGTGCAAATAAAAAATCCATGTAAAAGCCTCATCAAAGAGTATTTGATACAAACTGTAGCATTCTCAAAGCATTTATTACTAGAGCTCACAAAAATAATAAAATGTGTTTGCAATGGATATAGATGTTCAATATACATTGATATATATTTGTTTTTCTTTCTCCAGGAATTCGATATAGCAAATCAGTTACTTCTGATGAAGTAAAAGCTTTGGCAGCTTTGATGACATACAAGTGTGCAGTGGTAGGTAAGTTAGCACTGTATGAGTAAATATTAAGGATAGGGAGAACAGACTTGGAAGTCAGTATGTTGAAAATATCCTGGTGATGAGATTCACATAAATTGTCATGTATAACTGTTGTTAGATAAAATAATCAAATATGTGGAGAGACCTTGCTCAGGGATACTACCGTATTTAAATTATCTAGTATTAGTTTTTTGAGAGTGTTAACAAACATGTATAAGATAAGCCAATAGATAGCATCTACTTAGATCTAAAGAAAACATTGACAGCCAGGAATAAAAGACCTGATTTTCTTGTGGATAAGCAGTTAACTAAAAAATAGAAAAAAGAGTAAATGCTAGTTTCTCACAATGGAGTTCTATAACTAGCTCTCCCCGATTCTGTCTTGGAACCAATACTTTTAAGATATTTATGAATGACCTAGAATTGGGTGTAACTTGTGGAATAGCTAACTTGACTAGTGACACTAAATGCTCTAGGTAATTAAAAACAGTAATGGAGTATGAAGAACTGAAGGCTGTTAAACATTTGAGGATTGGATTTCAAAATGGCAGATGTCTTTCAATGTGAGCAAGTGTAAAGCAATACACATTGGTGCCAAAAATCCCAACTATCATACCAATAGAATTAGAGCTAGCAGTGACCAGTGAAGAAAGATATTTTGCAGTAATAGTGCTAATAAAGGAGTTAACACTGTTTATCTGCTGCCAAAAAGTAAATGGCATGTTAGAGACAATAAGAAACAGTACTTTTTTAAAAAAGAGATGCTGATCACAATGTCATTATATAAATCAATGGTATAAATTGTACTTGGCAAATGTGTAGGGTAGGTTTCTCACTGTACTTGCACACAACAAAGTGATAGGTCATAGATAATAAATCATAGTTACAATCATAGTAGCATTCTGGTCATTGCATCTCAGGTAGGGTATAGAGGAATTTGAGATGGTTCAGAAAAAGGTAACATGGCTCTGTGGCCTTGTGTGGAGAATGCACACTTGTTCACAGCTGTCAAGTTCTCAGAGTGGTCCCCTGAGAGCCCTCCCTTTAACTTTTAACTAATTTTAATAGTGTTATAGCACAGCTGTGATCATTGGAAAGTGTTTTTAAAGCATTTTTTCTACTGGTTTGGACGAATAGGTAGTAAAAAATGCTTTTAAAAAGAAAAAAATATTGGCCACCTACCCAGTCACATGACACCACCACCACCAAGCCATGCCCACAGAACCGGTAGCAACAAAATTTACATTTCACCACTGTTCTAAACTACTATCCTGGAAGAAAGTAAAAATAAATCACTTCCATACTGCTGCAGTGAAACTACACACATGCAGTATGATCATGAGGTCGGTAGGCGTTGTAGCTTAAAGAAGATGGCATATTTTTAAGTAGAATATTTATATGAATAGAATTTAAGCAGAATTCTAAATCACCATTTTGGATCTCTACCCTAGTTTATCTTGGATTTCTTGTATGTTACATTGTTCTTGATGATCATCACGTAGGCTTCAAAATACATTTTTATCAGCATTTTATGTGAATATAATATAATAATATAATGTTGAGTAGGCGAACTTCAGAAAAAATTAAATTGACAACTCAAGTATTTCCATTAAAAAGTTTGTTGAGTAGGCCAAACGTTCAGACAGAATGCTACATCATAAACTAAAGTTTACAAACGAATGATCAGGATTACATATAATGAGCCATTTTTCTTCTTGTTCCTAATGATTTTATATAGGTTTTAGAAATAATTTTGCTTAAGTTACAAAAAAAGCCCATATATCTTCTAATCAGCAGAGCTGTCATTCTTTAGTAGGCTTTTTATGATATTCATCATGAATATATTTAACGTTTAAAATTTAAAATGTTTTACTTGCTTTTTTCTAAGAAAAGAAAAACTTTGAATTATAAGGCAATACCCTCTCAACAGTTAAAAATTGTTCTTCTATTACATTTCTGTGACTGGATAAGGAATGAAAATATAAGATGCTTATTTGTTGGTAATGGTGTATTTCAGATGTTCCTTTTGGTGGGTCAAAGGCTGGTCTGGCTATTGAGCCAAAGGATTATTCAGTAAGTATAGGTTCTTCCACAAATAACTTTATTAAGAATAACAACTTATACAAACTATAGAAATATAGAGTTATGAAAAACAAAACGACAATAAAGGAAAATAAAAAGAGGATAAAAGAAGCAAGTTACCTCTTCATCCAAGCAAATTAAAACAATTTCAGTAGCTTATCACCAACTCTTTAACAACATATTTTATCTTCACCACATGACTTATTTCTTATTTGACTTATTTGTCAGCAAAACTTCAGAAAGGGAAACCATTTATATATAATTTTCTATTTTAGCCTTAATCAAATAAAGTTTAATTGAGTTTTGTGTCCTTAAACGTCTGCTTCATGAGTATGAGCTTGATGGTATCCCTCAATTCCCAGAACTCAATTGAAAAGCTATTTGGAGAACAACAGTTCTTGCAGTCTGCTGAAGAAGAACATCTGTCTGGGGCTATGTGGTAATCTTAATTATCATTCTGCTTCTGAGAATTTTTTCCACTCCAGCCACAAATTTCCTTGTAAATGCAGACCTGCTACCAGCAGGACATGAACTTGCCATGGCCCTATATACCAAGGTCTCATGACATACTCTAATTTTGAGGATGAATTAGTGTGTTATAGAATTTGAAACGATGTATACCCATATCAGACAATGGACTCACCGTCCCTGATCCTTTGAGCTGAATATATATTATTTCTTTACAATATATAAAATAAATTTAGACATTGAATTACTATATATTGAATTTATATATTGAATTATATATTAAAAGACTTGCCTATTAAGGTAAAGTACTGATGCTGAAATATTTTTGTCTTGTAGAATGCAGTTTATTCCTGAAAAAAATTGTAATGTAGATGTCATAGGTTTTTTTCACAATTATCCTTTTGGTGTCCCTGATAGAGCCTATAATAAT
This sequence comes from Calamaria suluensis, assembly GCA_032468135.1. NCBI lineage: Eukaryota > Metazoa > Chordata > Lepidosauria > Squamata > Calamariidae > Calamaria > Calamaria suluensis. The sequence goes on along the minus strand of JANHFP010007588.1, from coordinate 9,099 downwards.
AATGTTGATATTTTAATAATAATGATTGTTGATATTCTTATACAGGAAAATGAACTGGAGCAAATAACAAGAAAGTTCACATTGGAATTGGCCAAGAAAGCTTTTATAGGTGAGTTCATTTTTATGGGAAAAAAAGTAATTGCTTAACAAGCTACCCAAATATTATAAGAGGTTAAGAGATCATACTCCAATCTGTTGTCCTCTTATTATAGCAATATCACTTAGACTTCCCGTTTTCCCCCAAAAATAAGACAGGGTCTTATTTTCTTTTGACTCCTCCCCCACAAAAATAAGGGTGTAGTCTTATTGTTTTCAGGGTGCAGGAGGTGGTGAGCATGGGACTGGATGTCCTATCACCGCTGTTGCCTCCCCTCCCTGTTCTTTTGCACTGGCCAAGCGTCTTGATTCTTCCCTGCCTGACCTTTGTGAGCCTTTGTGAGACTCGTGCTGCCCCCGCTTCATGGAGCAGGACTCTGCAAGGTTTATGCACGCATGAACTGCAGCACCGCCGCGAGCTTCATGCCGGTACAGCTGGCATCCTGCTGCTCATGACTGCGCTGGTATGTCAAACCTCACAACAGTGCTGCTGTTGATGCGTGCAATGGCACAAGCCTTGCAGAGTCCTGCTCTACAAGGCAGCAGCACAACAAATCTCACAAAGAATAATTTCTGGCAGATGGGGTGGTGGAGAAGCAAGACACAGCTCCCCTTGCCTTCCTCCTGCCCCTTGCAATGGGGAGCAATTTCAGGGTGACAGGTGGGGCAGTCCATGAGACAAACATCTTACTGAAGACTGGCAGCTCCATTGCGTCTCTCAGCTGGTCTGTGCAGGGAAACATCTTGCACGAGAAAGAAAAACTTCTCGTGAGTGCGAGCAATTAACTTCTTTAACTTGCAAGGCTGTTTTTTCTTGTACAAGAGTGCATAGACCACCCGAGAGTGACAGAGTTGCCAGTCTCCTG
>JANHFP010007583.1:50804-62247 GCA_032468135.1 Calamaria suluensis | reverse complement strand
ATAAAAAATGCAGATAATTTTTCTGGGGACCACCAACATTTTCTCAGGGACCACCAGTTGGTGTGGTGAGCAAAACTGATAAAGACGCTGCCCTCCCACTCGGAAGGTTGAGAGTTCAATCCTAAATATCAGCAGATGCTTCTCTTTTCTAGGGCGCAAAAAGGACAAAAGCTGCTGTGAGCTCCCCATAGGTGTCAGGAAGGGCATCTGTCCAGTAAACGCTTGGTTCCATCCAGTTGCCCCAACTCTACCTTGAATTAAGGCATTACAGAGCCATAAGAGGGGAGTTTTATTTTAATTGCAAAGGCAGTTAATACTTAGGAGCCAATCTATCTTTTACTCTCTGGTGATGTTGTTTGTAAAAGGAATTGCTTGTGAACGTTACATAAAGGTGCATTATGAATTATTAGCTCAGCCAGTAGAAAGCTTCACACCCCTTCCTTATAGCTTGTGTGGGTGGCTTGCTTTGCCCTTTTAAAGGCTGCCTGATGATTTGTGAGTTGTTCTGTTGCTCTTGCATTTCTGCTGGCTGCAGTTTCTTAACGCTGCACGCAGGAGGTGCAGCCTCGCTGAAGTGGGCTTCAGTGGAAAGCTGTGGAGCCCATCAGCTTCCTAAGCACCAATCCGTCCCAGTTCCTCCAAGTTCCATTTGTCTGACAATTGCTGGAAGCAATGGGGAGAGGCAAAGAAGTGGGGCCCTTTGTGGCAGATATTTTGAGAAGCCGTGTTTCCACCTGCCTTCATCTGCTTGCTCTGAATTCATTTATTCGTCTTTTTTTTTTAAATTAACATGCTAAACGTACTGAATCACTGAAGGCAAATGCTTTCGATTGGATCACTAGATGTAATATGCCTGGGTAACAAATCAATTTTCTTGTTACCCTGCAAGATAATAGCACCTAGCACATCGCTCCTCTTTCAATTACGTTGCATTTGCATGCCACTTAATAGTTGGAATTCAGCAAGCCTGCAATCCAAAATGCAGCAAGGATCCTCGAGTAAATGGGGTGTATTCTCCTTTGCAGGATCCTTGGCCAAGAAAAGTAGAAAAGGCAATCATTATAAAGGTCTGTATGTTTTGTAGCCTCTTTTAATAGCCTGATCCCCCTGAACCTGAGGGCCTGATAGTGAAGCATCTGCTGCAGTGATGGGTTGTTCCTGGTTTGGACCGGTTTGCTTCAGGGGTGAAATCTAAAAATTGTTGCCACCGGTTCTGTGGGCGTGGCTTGGATGTGGCTTGGTGGACGTGGCCAAGTTGATGTCATGTATGTCACTCACTCACATCGTTCTGCCCGAGCTAATTTTGGAGCATTCTCTTGCCCCACTCTCCAGCCTGGAGGGCTGTGCATTCTCCCCCCACTAATCCTCCATACAAACCGCCCGCCCGGTTTCTGCAAAGGCAGACCCTCCCCTGCAGGGCAATCCAAAGAAGGGAGGGGAATGATGCAGAAAAAGGCAGCGCGGAAGGCAGGCAAGCATGGCAGGGCCGTGGATCGGTTTGGGGGCGTGGCCAGCCAACGATCGCTACCGGTTCTGCGAACCAGCCCCAATCTCCACTACTGGTTCTACCAAACTGGTCCGAACCGGTAGCATTTCACCCCTGCATTTTGCAGGCTAGTCCTTCAGTGTTTCCAGGGCAGCCCTATGGCCGAGATCTAAGCACCCTGTGGGCAGGATCCAGACCCCAGGCCTTGAGTTTGTCACCCTGATCCAGGATCCGTGTTTGTTGTCTTTTCCCGGTGGGGAAGTATAGCTGTGTTCCAGGAAAAAAAAAAAAGGTGAGATTACTTTGGCAGGTGATTCTCAGCAACTCATAAGCATAGCAACAAGCAGGATGGTCAGAACATTAGTATCTGGATTTTAGAGCCGAGAAAGGAAAAAACTGCTCACAAAGTAGTATTTAACAAGTTGCAAAACATACTTTTTTAAAAAAACATATCTGGCATGACAATTTTTCTACAAACCTATTGCCAATTGCAGGAATCTAATACAAAAGTCCTGAGCCAAGGTTGGCCACAGAATGCTGCAAAGAAGCAACATTTATTTTTTTTCAAAATGGGAAGAAAATAAACAAGAGACGTTTTTAAGGAAAGACTGGATTTGTAACAGTTTACAGAGGCACAGTATCCAAATCTACAAATGCTATGTTAATATATCTGGTAAAGAAAAACACTTTTAATGCAGATGTTCTAAGCAATTTTTCACATTATAGCACAGGAGAAAACCGAGAAGTAGGATTAAAATTAAAATTAATTAAAATTAAAATTCCCAGTGCAAATTCTACTATTCTACTAATACAAACAATTCATTCCAAATTGATCCTATACAACAGGTCTTTTGTATATTAGATATTGGTATTATTACAGGTAGTTCTTGACCTAAAACCATGGGTGAAATCCATCGGGTTCTGACAGGTTCTGGAGAACCGATAGTGGAAATTTTGAGTAGTTCGGAGAACTGGCAAATGCCACCTCTGGCTGGCCCCAGAGCGGGGTGGGAATGGAGATTTTGCAATATCCTTCCCCCCAGGAGTGGGGAGGGAATGGGGATTTCGCAGTATCCTTCCCCTGCCACACCCACCAAGCCATGCCCACCAAGCCACATCACGCCCACCAAGTCAAGCCCACAGAACCGGCAGTAAAGAAAATCGAAAGTCCCTTTCAATTCAGTTTTGACATTCTAGAAACAATAATTTAGGAACATTTGGGACCATACTTAGTACGGATGAGAGCATTTCACAGTTTTATAAGGACAAACAAAAAAAAAGAGAGGTGTGGGTTTTTTTTGCAGCATATCAGCTAAATTTAAAATGCTATCTCAGCACTGAGAATTTGGCTAAGTGATACGTTGAGAGATCAGCTTGTCCCTGGAATGCTGAAGCTTTCAAAAAGCATTACAAAAATTAAGGTTCTAGAAAGTATTTGAAAGTGCTATCTCTGTGGAAACCGCGGTTAGACACGCCGTAGGACAGCATTTGGCAGCAAAAGCAAATGGGAAGAAATTTTCCATAGCATACAAACAGCAAAACATCAAAAACGTCGTCAAAAAAGCACAACAAAGAATGTTTTTTTCTGCGTCAACTCCGAAAGCTCAAACTGCCCAAGGACCTGCTGGTACAGTTCTACAGAGGAATTATTGAGTCTGTCATCAGCACCTCTATAACTGTCTGATTTGGTTCTGCATCCCAGCAAGACTTCAGAGGATAATTAGAACTGCAGAATAAACAATTGCTACCAACCTGCCTTCCATTGAGGACCTGTGTACTGCAAGAGTCAAAAAGAGGGCTGTGAAAATATTTATAGACCCCCCTCACCCCCCTGGACACAACCTGTTTCAACTCCTACCCTCAAAACGACGCTATAGAGCACTGCACACCAGAACAACCGGACACAAGAACAGTTTTTCCCTGAATGCCATCACTCTGCTAAACAAATAATTCCCTCAACACAGTCAAACTATTTACTAGGTCTGCATTACTATTAATCTTCTCATCATTCCCATCACCCATCTCCGCCCACTTATGACTGTATGCCTGCAACTTTGTTGTTTCTGTCCTTACGATTTGTATTGATTGTTTCCTAATATGATTTGATTGCTTATCTGTACCCTATGACTATCATTAAGTGTTGTACCTTATGGTCCTTGATGAACGTATCTTTTCTTTCTATGTACACTGAGAGAGTATGTAAAGACAAATTCCTTGTGTGTCCAATCACACTTGGCCAATAAAAAAATTCTAGTCTACTCTAAAATGCCAACATGAAAAGGGCTACCATGTGGCAGGCATTCACAGACACCGATTCAATATTGATTTAAAGGAGAAATATATAGAAAATGCAACAAGAAATCTTGCACTGAGCAAAAAGCCAAATATTTGTTAAAATTAAACAGCTAAGCTACTACTTTAAAACTTCTGCAGTGGCATGTGCCATCAACGAAGAACTTTATAATGAAATGAAACAAGGATAGATAACCTGGAAACTTATAGCCAAAAAAAATCAGCATATGAGACCAGGAATACTGCTCATACCATATGTTAAAGTAATTCCATACGTGAATGGCACAACCCCATCAATGCGTTCGGACACTAGTTCTGCTATAGGAGTTATACCACATCATAAATCTGAGAAATATTTCAGAGATGCTAAACTAAAGCAAACATTAAATGCAACTTGCAACTGAAGCTGAAGCAACTTGTAGAAGTAGCACTTAGACTTATATACCACTTCACAGTGCTTTACAGCCCTCTCTAAGTAGTTTACAGAGTCAGCATATGGCCCCCAACTATCTGGATCCTCATTTTACCCACCTTGGAAGGATAAAAGATTGAGTCAACCTTGAATCGGTGAGAATTGAACTGCTGGCAGTCGGCAGAACATGTCTGCAATACTGCATCCTAACCACAGCGCCACCACAGTGCCTATGCTAGGAAAAATATTATTACCATCTAAGTCAGGGGTCTTCAACCTTGGCAACTTTAAGACTTGTGGACTTCAACTCCCAGAATTCCTCAGCCAGTCTCCACAAGTCTTAAAGTTGCCAAGGTTGGAGATCCCTGATCTAAGTGATACCTACAACTGTAATCTAAGATAAACTGCAAGATATGATGGACTCATGTGCAGTGAAAACAGGTAGACCAGAATTCTTGGACATTATTACTAAGGAAGCAATCAGTGGGTTGGATCTTCATTGACAGCTTATGAGCTACTCTGTTTACCAATAATACTGGCAAGAGAAATTTGGAAAAAAGTCTTTATTAATACTTTATTTGTCAAATTTATATACTGCCTGCGCTGCCCAGATTCCCAAGAGGAAGGGAATGTATTTCAGAGGAGCAGAAGACAGAGCAGTTTAGATAATTTGTATGGGAGAAAGAATTAAGGTGGATCTTCTCTAATAGTTCCCAGAGTATGTTTTACAGTGCAGACATCCTGTTTTGGTTTGGCAAGGTTTCTGTCTATAGGTGAGGAACAATAAAGGAAACTGCTTAGAAGAAACTCATTGTCCCTTTCTTGGTTTTTGGAGCCTGACATCGCCCATCTCACTCACAGAGTGATTCTAGGATGTTCTACAATTAAAAAAACATAAAACCATATAAAAGTATTATTATTCAGGAAAAGGAACCAGCTAAAACAAGCATAGAATAATTAAAGGAAAGGATCATCAAGGCGTTAACCAGTGGGTGAAATCCAGTAGGTTCTGACAGGTTCTGGAGAACCAGTAGCGGAAATTTTGAGCAGTTTGTAGAACTGGCAAATACCAACTCTGGAGAGGGAATGGGGATTTTTGCAATATCCTTTCTCCCAGGAGTGGGGAGGGAATGGAGATTTTGCAGTATCCTTCCCCTGCCATGCCTACCAAGCCACACCTTATCCACCAAGCCACACCCACAGAACTGGTAGTAAAAAAAAATGGATTTCACCACTGGCACTAACCAGTTGCTTGCTACTCGGTGACTCCTATGTAGAGGAGTCCTATGCAGAGCCAGCTTTTCCTTCTGACTCTTCTGAAAGAGAAGAGATCCTGGAGGAGGTATTCAAAGAGAAGGTATTGACACATTCAAGGTCAAAGGGTATCACAGGAAAATGCCACCTCCAATTTTTGCAATGAATGATCATGCATCATATTCAAAACAAGATAGAAAGAGAAGTGGACTGAAGGAAGCTGGGACAATTATTTTAAAAGTGGATTGGAACCAGCAGGTTCCAACCACACCTGTGCTGTACAATAAAATTGCCCAGGGCTGAGATTACCTTAAATATATTTTTAATCCACTATTGTAGAACCAAGGACAGTTTTGTTAACCTTACTGGAGGAAAGCATTCCTGTTGGCCTTCGTTAATGTCTGTTACAGTTAATAAACACTCTTACGCTGTTCTTGGATTAACAAGGATTTACTCACTGTGACATTCGAGAAATGGTAACAATCTAAAGTCAGTGCTACCTCACAGAATTCCGGCCACCTTATATACGTTTAGAAATCAGGAAACCACTCCTCGTCAAAGAGGGGCATGACCTTAAGATTTACAAACCGATAATAACAAAAAGCAACCTATGTCCTATGATTAAAAAGTTATGGACCAAGATTCACATATGAATCTTGAATAAATAAATAATAATAATATGGCTGGAGAAAATGGCAGGGCGTAAACTTAAAAAAAAACAAAAAACAGAACTGTTCTTATTGGGGATTCCTGGAGGTAAAATGGACAAAAAAACTGATTATTTGACTATTCATGTTCTCACATCAATACGAATAACAATAGCACAAAATTGGAAAAGCTCAACCGTACCCACAAATATTATGTTAATTCAGAAGATTTATGAGTGTGCAAAGAATGGCAGACTTTCGATGAAACTAAAAGAAAAGGGAGATTCAGACTATTATCAGGTGTGGGACAATTGGTACAACTGGATTCAAAACAAGTTCAAAATTGAAATACATTAGATTAGAAAACACTTGCTATATTGGAAATAAACGAATTACTAACAAACTTGGTGAACAATAAGCTGCTGATGTTAACGTTGGATATTCAATTATAGCATCTTAGAAAGTTTTAATATTTAGTTTATTACAAGATGTATCTACATGCTTTTGTTCTTTTTTTTCTTGCGTTTCTTTGTGTTTTTTCTCTTTCTTTCTTCTTTTTCTTTCTTCTTTCTTTTCTTTTTTCTCGTCTTGTATTCTTCTTTCTCCTCTCTTTTTTCTTTCTATATCTTCCTTCTGTCTTTCCATTTTTCTTTTTCTGCTTTTTTCTTGTCTATTGTGCATAGGTTGTATATGTTGTGTATAGGATATGGATTTACTATTCAGTTATTATTTAACTATGTCAATGTTCGTATTATTTCTTTTCTTGTTTTCATTCTCTGTGCTCAATAAACTTAATAAAGATTTAAAAAAAAAATAACAAAAAAACAACCAACATCCGCTGCTAGCTTCACCCAAACACCAACCCTTGACGAATAATCCCTACCCGACGCTAATGCCATCAGCACACCACACCCTTGTGATCATGATAGATCGTAGACAGATGACGCAATCCCTGGAAGTAATATGACTCGATGCAGCAGCGTCCACCCAATGTAGCAGCTGTCAAGCTGGTTCTCGACCATTCCAATAAAATAGGACAATTCCAATAAAATAGCCCAGATTTACTTAAAGCACTATGGGTTGTCAAGTCCTCGACTTAACAACAGTTCATATAGTGACTGTACAAAGTTACAGCTTCCGACAAGCAAAGTCAGTGGGGAATCCAGATTCACTTAGCAATCATGTTACTCATGTAACAATTGCAGTGATCCACTTAACAAGTATGGCAAGAAAAGTCACTTAATAAATTTCACCTTGGGCTCAATTGCGGTCGTAACTAGTCTAAGTAATATGGCTGTTGCTAAATGGAAAGGGGGAGATTTTGAGGTGTTCCTTATCATAAAAAGCTATAAAGCATTATATCGTTATAAAGAATCTTAATATAATCATTCAGTATTTGGCATAGAGCCATTGAACAAGCTTTGTAGAGCTGTCCAGATACCCAGGGATATTTTGATGGCAGCACTGTCATCAGTGAAAATGATGGATCCATCTGTAAACCTCAAGGGGTTATTATAGACTAGCATGGACTTCAATTCCCAGAATTCCCTAGCCAGAGTTTGGTGGAGAATTCTGAATAATGGATGGAAACTGACCAAGGAGAGGTTCAACCTAGAAATGAGTAGGAACTTTCTGACAGTGAGAACAATCAACCAGTGGAACAGCTTGCTTTTCGGAAGTTGTTCATCACTTGAGACTTTCAAGAAAAGATTGGTCTTCCATTTGTCAGAAATGGTGTAGGGTCTCCTGCTTGACCAGGGGATTGGATTAGATGACCTATAAAGTCCCTTCCAACTCTGTTAATCTGTTAGAATCTGAGAGTCAAAGCCCTAGTAATGAAACTATAGCATGTGTCCTTTGGATTGACATGTTATTTTGGAATAGAAGTTTCTAGGCTGGAAGAAAGCCGAGTTAATAGGTTTTATTCTGTTGAAGATTCTCACAGACATTTGGATTTTCTTCCATGCCCTAATTTGAATTTAACATTGGTTTGAACATATTAAGTGGGACTTGTTGGCTACATCCCAGAAGGGTTTTTTCCCCTCACATAAATTCACCATTGCAGCTGCTGCTCTGGCTTTCTCGGAATAAATGGGAGAATCTCCCAAAAGGCAAATTTTCACCTCATTTGGCAACTTTTGAGATCTCTTTCTGACCTAGATACTGCTGCCTGTTTCTAAAAACAGATGGGATTATACTGTAATGGGGACATCCCTATGCCTAGCTTAAGACTGTGTTTTTTAACTTTAGCAACTTTAAGATGCTGGCTAGGGAATTCTGGAAAATGAAGTCCACCCATCTTGAAGTTGCCAAGGTTGAGAAATCTGGCCTAAGGAAGAATTTAATGCAACAGGGATCCTCCCCTCCAAAAGGGCTTTTTAGGAACAAAGCAGAAGGAAATATATGATATTAGTACAGATGGGAATCCAGTAGCTGTTTGGTGAGATTTTCCTGAAGGAAGCAACCTCCAGGCCTAAAATTTCTCCACTTCTTAAACAGAATAGAATTAAATCTCAAGAACTATCACATGAGTGTAGCTGTGGGAAACAAAATTATATTCATCAAACACTAAAGCCTGGATTTACAAGGTGGTGCAAGGCTCAACATGTCACCCTTCCTATTTAACATCTATGTGAAACCACTGGTGGTGAGGTCATCCTTCAAGATCTTATATCAGTAATGTCCATCATCAATTGAACAGTATCTCATCCCTAGTCTGGACAAGTGATGCTATCAAGGTCTTGTTCCAGTGCCTAGAATTTGTTGGGGGGCAGATGGGGAAGAATAGCCTTGACCCTAAGAAGCTGGGGAGTAAGTGCATGGATTTATAGTAGAGGAACTCTCCATCTTTAGTTGTGAATAGGACTATACTTTCCCAGATAGGAGTGGTGTGTGGTTTGAAAGTCTTCTTGGATGCCTCTTCCTTCCTGAAGAGCAAGATGCAACTATGGTTACAACCACATTTATGCAGCCTTTGCATAAATTTATCACTTGTGTCAATTTTGCCCATTCAGGAGGTCACCTATGCCTTGGACAACTCATGTCTTGACTATGTCAGTATTTCAAGATGCTAACCTTGAAGACCATTCAAAAGCTCAAAATGTCCAAAATGTGGTGGAGTGACTAGTGATGGATGTGCCATAATACATTTATGCCACACTTCTGCTACATGAGCTATGTTGGTTGCCAGTAAGTTTCCATTAAATCTCAAAGAAAGACATAATGAGGTCATCCCTTTTACTGCATCTTTTTCAAACTGAAATCTGAGGAGACAGACAAACCAGGCAGGAACGATGTTTAACAGGAAAACATCTGAGGACACACCCTTTTGAGAAGACAGAAATATTGGCGCAGCATAACAATCATTAGATGTTGCAAATTTAAATATGCAGAAGCTGTGAGGTTTGATGTATTCACTGATTGGCCAAAGGTCCTAATATTCATTGATTCACAAGCAGAATGGAGCCATTTGAGGATTCCTGATTTCATTTACCAATTAAATTAAATTTGTATTTAATTAATTAAATTAAATTAAATTGTAAAGGTTGACCTGAAACCTCATTATGTTTTTTCTCAATAAATCAGGAATAGAACATAAGCTAAGTGTCCTGCTACCCTGTTTCCCTGAAAATAAGACATCCCCTGGTAATAAGCCCAATCGGGCTTTTGAGCACATGCATTAAAATAAGCCTCCCCAGAAACTAAGCCCTCCCAAAAAATATTTAAACACAGAGCTAGATATCAGGTAAGATGGCAAGAGGAGCCCCATTTTGCTCCACATTCCCCAAAATAATAAGACCTCCCTGAAAATAAGGCCAAGCATTTATTTTAGGGTTCAAAAAGATATAAAACAGGGTTATATTTTTGGGGAAACACAGCATTTCCTGAACCTTCCCTGCCCCATAGAAAAGGATGCTAGGTTTTATACCTTCCAGTTAATTCTCTGATCTAATTGAATGACACCTCTGTAAACAATCCATGCAATTTTAAGTCAGATGACAGAACGTTTATGTGAAAACACAGACTGAATTAGTTCACTGTTGCAGAACTGTTGATTCCATTATTTGGAGAAGGACATATTTGCAAAAGGGGGAGGGTGTACTTTGGTGGGTAAGGTTTTATATATATATCCCAGTGAGGTAATACACACACACACACACACACACACTGCCTGAAGGCAGTATGGTTGGTTCCCTCCCTTCTTCCCCTCATACTTAGTTACACTTACTATGCAGTGGTGAGTTTCAATTTTTTTTTACTACTGTTCTGTGGGTGTGGCTTGGTGAGCGTGGCATGGCTTGGTGTGGAAGGGGAAGGATACTGTAAAATCCCCATTCCCTCCCGATCAGCTGGGACTGAGGAGGTAGAAAATAGATGGGGATGGGGCCAGTCAGAATTTTTACCTCAGGTTCTCTGAGCTACTCAAAATTTCCACTACCGGTTCTCCAGAACTGGTCAGAACCTGCTGAAAACCACCTCTGTTACTATGTGTATATGTGGTTTGGTAACAGTTTGGGAAGAGCAACCCTTTCCCCAAAACCACAATTTCTTAGGTAACTGCAAATAAAGTATGTGCCTCATTCTCCTTCATCATGATGGCTGCAGTGGAGATCAGAAAGCGAAAATCAAAGCTCTATTCCATTTTGGATGATAGACATCTACAAAAAGGCAAATTGCTTCAACTGTGCAGTTTCAGCCACTAGCCTGACTTTTTTTAATGTCCCCAAGTTGCCCCTTTCTTCATGCTAAGCCATAATTACAGTTCATAAACTAATGGTAAATGACAGCTTCGAACTGACCTACTACCCTGAACCAAGCTATGTTTTCACATACTTGCATATCCCAGTAAATTAAAAACATGTTACTCATGGTTTATTCCGAAATACTATAATAAATCACTAAGATAATTCTTTTTAATATCCAAATTGTGTCTCTGGAGGAAAAAAAACAAGGGATTTCTTAAGGAGTGATTAAACTATGATATAACATCTTCGCCTCTCTCCTCTCTGATTCAATATGGCTTTAATTACTGGCAAAGTTTGATTGTCAACTTGTGGCCTTCGTCTTGTCACTGGCCAAGCAGATGGAGAGAAGGTTTCATAATGAGGAAAATTACAATCTGTTTTTCTGCTATTAATACTTTATACCAGGAATTTACGGAGCCTGATGGAAATTGGAACCTATTGTTCCCATTCTGGAACAGAAGCAGACTTTAGGTGGTCTCTTATATAAATTTCAACATGGATATATGATACCTGTGAGGAATAAATCTCTCATTTGCCCAGTGTCTTTTCAAATCCAAATCTGGATATATAACCCGATCTTGGTATAGTGGGCTATTCAACCCACCTC
>JANHFP010007583.1:23943-35019 GCA_032468135.1 Calamaria suluensis | reverse complement strand
TGGTGTCAGTGGATGGAAGGAGATCTCATTAAAGTGTCTCTGAAGATCTCTAGATCAGGGGTCTCCAACCTTGGCAACTTTAAGACATGTGGCAAAGCTGGCTGAGGAACTCTGGGAGTTGAAGTCCATAAGTCTTAAAGTTGCCAAGGTTGGAGACCCGTGATCTAGATCATTTCCAGCTCCAGCTGAGAGTTAGCAGGATAGAGGAAAAAAATATATGTTTCTGGCATCAAGCATCTTATCATGATCTCAGGCTTTTAATTCAGCAAGTTGAGATGATGATGTTTTATTGAAGCTATTTCTTCTTTTTAATTCTAAAATCTTTATTACTACCTAGAAATACTACCTAGTTTCTGGTTGCTGCCGCATTAAAGTAGTTTATAGAACCCCTGGGACAGTTTAAAATCATTTAAATTACATTATTTCAAATAACTGTTAACAGCTTCAAGAAAAATTAAACATTTGTTAAAATTTCCTAGATGATCTCAAAAGGTCAAGCAGAGTCTGACCGGATTAGTTATTGGATGGGAGATTACTAGGAAACCCCAAAGCTAAATGCTAGATTGGAAAGTTGAAAACACCTCTTGGAAGAAGCCAATGGCAAACAGCCTCTGCATTACTACCAAGAAAACTATATTATATGTTCATGCAGAATCAAAGAATCAAGGACAGTTGAGGAAGCCTTTATTATTATAATGTGATGACTTATTTATAGAATGTGTTAAGCTTTGTGGCAATTGCTACAACATTGTGATTTTCCTTCCTTTTTTTCTGGTTTACTTTTAAAAATGGGTGTGATTTACACCCCAGCCAGCTGGAGAATTTTGGAAGTTGAAGTCCACAAATCTTAAAGCTTCCAAGTTTGAAGACGTATACCCTAGAGCAAGATTTCCAGATAGCTTCTTGAAGGTTGGGAGATGGGAAGGAGATTGGACAGGATCTCAGCTGATTATCTACTTAATATTTGTGCAATGGTGAATTTGGAGGTCCTATAGTCTGGAGCTCCAATTTAATCTGCCTGCCCCAGATTAGGAATGCTATCATTATCTCCAGATCATGGTCTCAGGTTGGATTCTGCCATGCTCAGAAATGAACTTTTCAGCGAACAAATTAAGCAGGTGGTATCTTCCCCATTTTCATTTGTCCTAACAATCCGACATAAAAGTAACTATCTGAAATTCATACAATGAGTTGATTAGCCTCTTGACTGCCTTTTTTTTTAAAGAGGAAAGCAAAACATGCCCCCTCTGTAATTTACTTCCTTTGCTGCCAGCTTTCAGATGCTTGCATATACAGGGACAACTGGTCAGCATTAGCTGACAGCATTTCTTAGATATCCCTTGTTCTAATAATAAATCTGTGTTCAGTCTCCTTGGAAGATCTGTCTGCCTCGTCCATTTCTGTTAGGGCCTACCTTCCAAAGGAGGAGACTATCATAGTTCAGATAATGTTGACTTCCTGAGGGTACTCATCTCCCAAGAGATATTAAGACTTTTGCTCCAGTTTGTAGTGACTTGAACCGTGTCTAGGTGCCAATGTCTTGCCATTCTTCATTGCCTTTCAACAAAGCAGGAGATCACTGAAAGTTTGCCTTCTGGAGCAAGCTCGGCATCGTCCAGTCACTGCCCTGATTGATGTTTGGATGGATGGATTCCTTGAGTCCCCAAGACCCCTGCTGCCACTGACAGCTGCTACCCGTGTCCATGGAAACAATTCTGGGCAGCCCAGGAGGAAGGTAGAGACAGACAGTCGAGGGAGGAATCTGACTTACAAAGGATCACACACTCCTCCAGACTCTGGAGCCCGTGGCATGCTATCTAGCAGTCATTCAGGGCCAGGGTGTGAGCGAGTCACAGGGACTTTAGCACTTTGAACAGGTAGGGAATTAAACAAGAGGCCAACCCTCTGATCTACCTACCAAATACAGTGAATTCGATCCGGTCCTCATCCTCTAGCTTTCCTTGAAAGCAGAGCAGGAGCTATACAGAAGCAGGCAACACGATCTGGAAGATGTGAGCACATAAACAGCAGCAGATGGGTGTGAACCGCTCCTGAGAGGCTGGCTCTGAATCGTTAAACTGTGTTCCTGAAGAAGGGATATTCATCAACTCTGCCATCTTTTAAGTGACAACTCCAGTTCCTTACATGCTCGTGATCTTCCCAAGTGACACATCATCCACTTACCTGGTTTTATTTTCAGAAAGCCTTCTCAGCACCAACAGGATCTTCAGAAGTCTGCTAGTCAGGCTGAAGTTCAACAGGAAAACTGAGACACTTAGATTCCAGAATGACAGGTAAGCAAAAGAGAAAGGGAGGGAGGGTGGATTGTTACAGGTGGATGTGTCCAAAAGCAGAAATATGAAATATGTTCATTCATTATTTCTGCTTCTTTCCTTGTGAACTGCTATTTGAGGGTGTGTGTTTTTTAGTAACGTTATGTTAAATTGCATTAACTTTAGAGAGCCTTATGAAATTCATGTCCAGTATGTTCTTTAGAGGACAATGGGAGTAAAGCAGCTTGTGTTTCTCTACAAAGTTCTAAACACAATGGAAATATATATATATATATAATATGAGAATTAGTAATTGTCCGATTAGGGTAGACATTATGAATGTAACATGATACTCGCTGTTCATTATTTGTCCAGCACTTTTGAGCTTTCACAAAAATTGCAACCCTTAAAATAATAATGAAAATGCTACGGCAACTAAGTGCTTGACAACACAGTCCTATGCATGGCTGACTCAGAACTGAATCCAAAGGAGTTCAATGCATTCCTTTGTTGCTCATCTATTTAGTAAAGATATTTCAGTTATAAAATAATGGTCAACGTCGTCTCATCCTCTCTTCTTCCTCCTCTTCCTCCTCATCATAGCAACCTATAATTTCAGGATCGGTAAGTTCATCATGCATGAGAAGGGGTATAGATTAGGTGACCAATCACCCTCCTTTGGAAATGGCAGTCCTTCTTTTGTAAGTTCTGTCCTCTCTCAAAAAGTATCCTCCTACATGTCCTCCTTTTCAATATTTGAAGACTAATCTGTAAATCTCCTTATTCGATCAATGCTAATCCAATCTGTTGCGTGTTATGTGACATATTTGTATTTGACACAATGATTCTTCGTCAAGGCTCGGTACAGTGCGGCAAGACATGATTATGAGATGTATGCACTCTGCACAGGAGAATTGTTTTGAGAAAGTGCACCCCGCACAAGAGTTTATTATTAATTTATTTGTGTCCTCCTTCTCATTGTAAAAAAGTTGGTCACCTTAGTATAGAAAATATTAGGATAGCAATTGTGGACTTAGATGAGATCTTCATTCACCGGAATGTGCTACAATGTGCATTTTTTGTCCACTGTTTCTAGGGAAAGAATTGAACCGCTAATTGAATCAGGAAGGTGACACTAGGCCCATAAGTTGAGAGAAAAGCGAGTGTGAAGTACATATCAGCTTTGTCAAAATAGAGAGGGGGTTTGTGCAAATGTCTCTGAAGAAGGTCCAGATATGTTCTATTGTATTTCTCAGTGTAAGAGAGAATAATTTACAGGGCAACAGTTTCCAATTGAATATTAGAGATATATTAATATTAGATAATATTAGAATACTAATAGTAATATCAATTAAGATAATGGAATCAGCGACTGAATGTGGTTATGCAGAAGCCTAGAGAGAAATCTGTCAGAAATGCTTTGCTTTGCATTCCTGCACTGTTTGGTTTCAACAAGCTAAACGATTCACAGTTCCATGGTTTTATAAACCTAGGAAAAATAGCAGCAGACAAGAGTTGAATGGAAGAAAATAAAATAGAAGAAGAGATTAAAAGTTTGAACAATACTTTTCAAATCGGCATCCCTCTGTCATGTTCCCACCTCATCGCCACCTCACACATTCAACATGGACCATGGGCTGGGTGATAGGAGCTGCAGTTCAATATGACTAGAAAGTGTCAGGGAAGTTAAGATGTTTTCTATTATTTCATCAAATCTTTCAACTTTATTGATCCACATGTTTTAATTGACGATTCACTTTCCTGAATGTGCAAATCTCACCTGTTGACAAATAGTCTTGTACTTTGCCAATTTTCAAGAGTATGGTTTTTGTTGTTGCTGTTATATTAAAAAAACACCATTTGATTGAAAGGGATTTTTGTGAAAAAAATATAATAAAATGTAACATTCCTAATACTTCTTTTGAATTTATGGACAGCACGGATCTTCTTAATTGTATCAGCTTTACTAAGAAGAACAGAGAGGAAACCGAACCAAATAAACTAGTTGTACTTCATTGAAAAGCTACATTAGTAGAATCTTCCAAGTGTAAAAGCACAATTCTCCAACAATATTCTTTATAACACAAGAAACTAGAGAAGGTTCATTCCAAGCTTCTTGCCCACCAAATATCCAGCTAGGGGTTATGCTGCCTCTTATGTGACCATCCCCTAAACCAGGGGTCTCCAACCTTAGCAACAGGAAGACTTGTGGACTTCAACTCCCAGAGCCTGAGGAACTCTGGGAGTTGAAGTCCCCAAGTCTTCAGGTTGCCAAGGTTGGAGACCCCTGGCCTAAACCATGCAATGCTCAAGTAGATTACCCTACTTTTTGGAATCTCTCCCAATTTTTAGGGATTATATGGGTTAATGGGTATTTGCTGCCTCACAATGTAGTACGCCATATCACCAACAGGTAATTGGGTTAGGAAAAGGCTTTGGGATGTCATACAAAAATTTTGGGGTCCTGCATCTTGTTTTACTGTTTTTGATAATCTTTCTCCTCTAACGGGGGGATTACACTTACCTATTACTCTTTAACAGCACCTTAACCCATTAGCATTTATAAATGCTTCCATCAATCTTTTGCAACAAAGCACTTTCTCGATGCAATCAATCTATTTTTCCTAGATTTCCCAGACCTACAGCCAGACTGAAAATATGCTACTTCTTTAGATGCTATAGTAGGCTGCATTTTTAATGATATTTCTCTATTTAGGTTCTGCAGTAGCAGTATTCAGATATATAAGATGATATTTTCTCCTTTTGTGGACAGGCAGTAAAAGCCAAATAATTTTACAACCCATTTGAATCTATAGCTAGTGAGGCTTAAGGATGGTTCCAGGTAGTTCTTTGCTACAAGCTTCTATGTATCTTAGCAAATGATTCCATCATAGCTGGGTGAGCTAAATAGGTGAAGCCTTGATTTTTGGTGGGCTAATGGCATTTTTACCCCTCCCCATTCAATTGCCATCATTATTTGTGACTAAAACTGATTAGAGGGTGGTATTTTTTTAATGTTGCCTTTGCTTTGTTTCGAGTGGCATTTGTAAATCTCAAAGCTGGCATCAAGCACTCCTCCTAAATTGCACACTTGGTGGAAGCAACCCCTGTCCCATGCATATTAAAGTGGAGTTGTCTGTAGCAAAATGGACAAATTATAGCAAGCCCTACCTCGTAGCAATGTTAGAGTGCAAGCATCTTCCTTATATACCTAAACTGTGAGACTGCTGTTGGAAGGAGATATATAGTGCCACCACTGCAGTAGACCAGCTGGCTTGTTTTCTGCTAGTAATCCCCAACTGCCAGTCAAGAGTATGCTGACTATATATATAGATACTTGATGAAAACGCCCTCATTTCTCAAAACAGATATAACTAATGTTTCAGCTGGGAAACTGAGCATCCTAAAAAGGTAAATGTTGCCCTCGCACATATGTGCTAGTCGTTTCCGACCCTAGGGGGCGGTGCTCATCTCCGTTTCAAAGTTGAAGATCCAGCGCTTTCCAAAGATGTCTCCGTGGTCATGTGGCCAGCTTGACTAAACACCAAAGGCAGACGGAACGCTATTACCTTCCCACCAAAGGTGGTCCCTAGTTTTTCTACTTGCATTTTTTAAGTGCTTCTCGAAACTGCTACACAAATCTTAACATATTCTATAAATTTAAGATGTTTCCAACACTAGGGGGAGGTGCTCATCTCCGTTTCAAAGCCGAAGAGCCAGCGCTGTTTGGAGACGTCTCTGTGGTCATGTGGCTGGCATGACTAAATGCCAAAGGTGCATGGAACGCTGTTACCTTCCCACCAAAGGTGGTCCCTAGTTTTTCTACTTGCATTTTTATGTGCTTTTAAAACTGCTAGGTTGGCAGAAGCTGGGACAAATAATGGGAGCTCACCCCATTATGCAGAGCTAGGGATTCGAACCACTGAACTGCCGACTTTCTGATCGACAAGCTCAACTGTCTTACCTGCTGAGCCACCATGTCCCTGTCTGTATAAGATGCCTGCTACGATGACAATCAGCATATTTCAAATTTTACACCAATTTCACAAGTTTTCTTGTTCTGTACAAACAACTGACAAACCTAATGTTAAATCAAACATTCCAATGGACACCTGATTTATTTGTTCTTAATTTTTTTTTTCTGTCATGAAAATAATTGAATAAAGTCCCTGGGAAAGCATGGACCTGGATGGGGAACAAGTGGCTTCAAATGAATCCTGGCAAGACCAAGGTGCTTTGGAGCCACTAGATTCCAAATTTTGTCATTCTTAGTTCTGGATGGGATTGCACAACCCCATTCAGATCCAGTTCACAACCTAAGAGTTCTCCTGGACTCAAGACTCTTGCTCAAAGAGCAGGTGGCAGGTATGATTAGGAGAATTGTTGGACAGCTCCAGCTTCTGCACCAGCTTCCTAGATATTGACTCCCTGCTCTTATTTCATGTGGATCATGTAAAGATCCCTTTACATGCAGCTGACTTTATTGGGAGGAAAAATCTAATGGAAGTCATAATTGCACAGACAAGAAGTATGTAAATAGAATAGACTAGAATAGAATTCTTTATTGGCCAAGTGTGACTGGACACACAAGGAATTTGCCTTTGGTGCATACGGTCTCAGTGTACATAAAAAGACAAGACACATTCATCAAGGATCATAAGGTACAACAATTAATGATAGTCATAGGGTACAGATAAGCAATCATATCATATTAGGAAATAGACAGTCAATATAAATCATAAGGATAAAAGCAACGAAGTTACAGTTGTACAGTCATACAGTCATAAGTGGAAGGCGGGACACAAAATAATTTGCTTGATTTTCTGATGTTTCTAATGAATGGATTTACCACCATTATCCAAACAGCAGACCTAATGAAAAGAAGAACAGTGAGGAAATAATCTTAACTGATTATATTTCATTGTCAGGGAAGATTACATTTGCAAATCAGATTTCCAGCACCCAGTATTGGATCTGATGCCTTTCACCTTCTTCTTTTTGCCTGGAAATATCACACACACACATATATATATATTGTTTAATTGTTTTCTGCTGATATTTTTTAAAATTAAGGGAGGCCAGTATAGATCTCTATATATATATCTCCAGATGCCAACTCAATGTATGGGAGCAATACCCCGTACATTGAGTCTGCATCTGGAGACATAGCAATTGGAAGCACTAACAACAGGACAGCTGCAGAAGGCTGCCCTATTTGGGACAGCCTTCATTTTCCGAAAATATTTCTGCAAATCTTAGGTGCCAGGTTGGAGCCCGAATTGTAGAATAATTTATATATCGTTATGTATATCTTGGCAGGACAGAGGTGGTTGATTGAGGTAACTGAAAATGAACACGGAGTGCTATTCAAAACTGTAGCTTAATCATCGATGGGATGATTTGTCAGAAGGCTTGAAATGGATGAGTAACAGGAATATTTCTTATGAATGAAGACAAATATCTGTATTCTAGTATAA
Organism: Calamaria suluensis; assembly: GCA_032468135.1. Classification (NCBI taxonomy): domain Eukaryota; kingdom Metazoa; phylum Chordata; class Lepidosauria; order Squamata; family Calamariidae; genus Calamaria; species Calamaria suluensis. Next base: position 27,269 of record JANHFP010007583.1, on the reverse strand, counting down.
TGTTGCAAGATCCAATCTGAGTCAGTCATCCGGAGCAGTGGTTTAGTCTTCTACAGCTTTCAGACTCATGCTAGAGACTATTCTCAGGGAACTTCTCTCTACCAGAATGTGCGATTTGGACTATTGACAAGCACCACATAAATACTATGCATAGAATGGCTATGGTTTGGCTGTTATGGTCTTGGTGACTGACCCAGATTGTATCCTGCAGGAATATTTCTAATTAGAAAAGGAGAAAGGGGAAGATAGCTATTTGGCTGGTTCAAAAAGCTTAAGGAAGGATTGTTGAACTGCCTAGCTTGCTAATTATCCAACAGCAATAGGACTTACTTTTATATACCGCCTTATAGCACTTTACTGCCCTCTCTAAGTGCTTTACAGAATCAGCACAACAATTTGGGTCCCCAACAATTTGGGATTTACTGATCTCGGAAGGATGGAAGGCTGCGTCAAGAAAGAGCCAGTCAGGATCAAACTCCTAGAGTGAGCAGTGAATTATCCCACAGTACTGCAATCTAACCACTGCACCACCACAGCTCTAATTCTCCCCTATCCAGGAGATAGAAAGGGAAAGGCAATGAGGGCATCAGGCAAAACAGGGGTGAAATCCAGCAGGTTCTGACAGGTTCTGGAGAACTGGTAGTGGAAACTTTGAATAGTTTGGAAAACTGGCAAATACAACCTCTGGTTGGCCCCAGAGTGGGGAGGGAATGGGGATTTTGTAGTATCCTTCCCCCTGCAGTGGGGAGGGAATGGGGATTTTGCAGTATCCTTTCCCTGAAATGCCCACCAAGCCACACAACGCCCACAGAACCGGTAGTAAACAATTTTGGATTTCACCACAGAAGGAAATGGAGAGACAATGTTGTCTTCAACTTCTCTTTCTCAGCAAGAAGAAGATAATTGCAGCAAAACACATCCTGGTGATTTTCTGGGATCCAGGGGACTGATCAAAAACTTTTACAGAGAAATCAAAAGTCCTATATTTTATCATATCTTCACTGTCTATCTAAGAAATAGATGTCTGCTGATGGGAATCAGGGAAGAGTCCAAATGTTGATCAAAATGTATTGGCAATTTCTGTAGAGATTGTTACGGGTGTTTCCCAAAAGTTGCTTCTTTATATGCAGCTTTCAACCATTATCAGATTTTCTGGTCTAGTTCGTCATTATGTAAATCCCAGGCTATTTTGAATCTTAAAGTTAAAAACAGCATCTTGAATTGTGCCAGGAGTAAAACCCAAATTGAGCAGAAGCAACAGAACAGTAGGAGTAATACGAAATTGCTGCTAGCAGGGAGATCATCACCGATGCTGGAATAATTCCTAAAGCTGGCTCTATTAAAAGTATCTCGCTATAACCAAGAATATTCTTTCAGTTACACAGGCACAAAGGAGGGGAAATGACTAAAGCTGTTTTAACAGGTGGAGTGGTGCGCCAGTTGCTACCGCTGGGTGAAATTCCAAGCACAGAGGATTTTAAAAGTATCCCCGAATTGCAGATAGACCATTTTGAAAAGTTGGATTTAATCATTGTCCTTTGGGTGGTCAGCCCAGAAAGACTGAATTAACCTTTCTTTCCTTCCTTCCTGATCTTCCCATTCCCAGTTCGTACTTTGTAACTGCTTCACAATCCTCCACGCTAGAGCTGACTGTGAACGCACAGCCTCTATTAATTCAAGAAAGGAGGAAAGAAAAACTCGTAATGATATGCTGCTTCAAAACTGCTTAAATTATAGTGCCATTATCATTACAGCAAATGTAGTTGGGTTTGCTTTTGCTGTCCTAATGCCAAAGGCATTCACAGGCGAATAAACAATATTTTTGGAGCAAAAATAATAGAATGAGCATCTACAGTTATGTGATTATTTTCCTGGTCACCCCTGGCTATATATAAACTCCTGCTGAAAAACACAATCCTTTTCACATAACTTTGCCTTGCCCGTAATAATTACATTGATTGGATGACCCGATTTACAGATGCTAAGACAATAGCTGGGTTCAGACCACACATTAAACCAATCTTCATTCTTTTCCATCTGTTTTTATTGTTATCTCTATCAGCCTATGGGATCCCATTCAGACCACAATCAAACACTAAGCAAGTTAGAAACCTCAGAGCCAAATCCTATTGTTTATGCTAGTTCAAGTCTTCTCCCTGGATCAATGAGTGGAGAAAAGATGAGGCATAATGCAATCTAATTCCACAAGAAAATCATGAAGAGACGATGTACAATCTATTCTCCTGGACTGGAATCTTCTTTTTTTCCCCAAAAAGAGAATTTTATTGATTTTTAGATGGGTAACAGAAGGATAGGGTTAAGGGATAGGGATGGGGTAAAGGGATAAAAATAGTGGGATAGTGGGATAGGGATGGGGTAATGGGTTACCCCCACCAATAATTTCCCGCTTAAGCAAACAAACTGATATCCAGGTGTAGATAATATGTTACAGTAGATATTGTGCTATTCAATTAAGCAATAATCATAGAGGATAAAAACAAAAGAAAAAAAACTTTTAAAAATTTGTATCATCCTTCTACATTTCTTCACAATCTTTTGCTTTAATGTAATGCTAACCATTGATAAAAATTTTCTCATGTTCTAAAATATATTGAATCTTCCTTTTCTTTAATTTCTAAGATTAATCTGTCCATCTCTGTGCACATTCTAAAATTTTCAAATGTGGACTGGAACCTTCTTAATAAGAAGAACAGAATACCTTTTCTGTGCAATTCCATCTGTTGAATCAGCCAGCTCTTCCTTTCAAAAGCTGTATACTTCAATGAGTAGAACAATCAACCAAAGCTTTAATCAAAAATTAAAAATTGCCTCCCAATTAATTGTCAAGCCTGGGATTGAAGCACACAGCTGTGCCAAGATCTCCCTTACTCTTACTCTCCCTTTGTTAGCTCAGCTGGAAAAAAAATACCAAGCTAATTATTGTTTCTTTTCCTACTTTGTATGAAAAGCTAGCAGGGAAGCTAGCACACACCCAGAAGTGAACTATCATCATTTTCTTTCTGTCAAAAAAAATCCATTTCTGGCCAGTCCAAATCACCTTAATCTAAGGTGATCAGATGTTTACATAGCCAAAGTGGAACACCATCAACGGGGAGGGGGGGCTTTTTTCCCCATACATAGCTTTGGCTATGTAAAAATCTGGTCCAGGAACCTTCCACCTTCCCTTACTCACCAGATGCCGGGGTCTGTCGATGGGGGGGGGTGCCCACGTGCAGGGGGCGGCAGAAACCCTTCCTTCCTCCTTCCTTTACTCATCCGATGCTGGGGTCTATCGACGGGGGGGGGGGCCCACGGGGGCGGAAACC